>BQNB010001274.1:0-7500 GCA_026074375.1 Tanacetum coccineum
TCCAGGTTGTTTCGATCGGCTTATGTTCGAGTTAAACATTTTTGGTTCTGTTCATTGTTGGGTCGTGGTTTGTAACTGATGGTGTGCGATTCGGGTTGATCTTCAATCTTTTGCTCATGTTCGTCTTTTTATCTTGATCGTTTAACTAGGAGGTAATCTTGAACCTCATTTACGCTTCATTTCGATCTTTGTTTTTATAGCTTAGTCCGTCTCGTAAATAAACTAATTTCATCGTAAATCATAAAAGACTACGAGAAAAGAACATGTTACTCGAATGGACTACTAATGAAGAAGTATGGCATAGTAATTTTCTAATAAAATTCTCATAATAACTTCACATCAATTGCAAGGATTAAAAATGAAAGATTTACATGCTTGTTACAAACTCTTTTACATACTCATTTATCTTATAACAATGTGATTACTTTTCAAAGACTTAATGAGTTCATAACCTCACATTTCAATCTTTTAAATACTTTATAAACCTGTAATACCTGCTATAAACCATGAATACAAGTGTTTTCTAAACTATATGCTATCCTGATATATTATTGCCTAAGTATATGTAAGTATCTCTTTGGGTAGTATCTCCCAATATCTCTTTGGGTAGTATCTCCCAATATCTCTTTGGGTAGTATCTCCCAATATCTCTTTGGGTAATATCTCCCAATATCTCTTTGGGTAGTATCTCCTAATATCTCTTTGGGTAGTATCCCCAATATCTCTTTGGGCAATATCTCCTAACATCTCTTTGGATAATAGCTCCTAGTATCTCTTTTGATAGTGACTCCTAGTATATCTTCTGGTAAAGGCTCCCGGTTCTATTGAGTTTAAATATGTGATTCATGAGCTTAGATGCAATAATAATATTTTCCATAATAACTGTATGTGTTGCAATTATTACCAATTACGAGTGTATAACAACGTAACCCATTTACCATTAAACTTGCATTCAACTGTTCTCCATGATAATACTATTTTCCATAATAATTATGCTCGTGCAATTATTACACTATAACTTGAATTAAATTATTAATCATAAACCTATAAATTTCACTCAACCATTGTGTTGACCCTTTTTAGCATGTTTATCTCAGGTAACTAAGCAGACCATGGCACAGAATGACATGGACTTGAAGATGGCTAAAACTTGTTATCATTCACATTTTATGTTTCTAGATTTTGGGACCTGCCTTTGTAAAACTCTGATTTTAAATGAATGATAGTGTATCTTTTAAAAATGTACCTTTTGAGTCGTTTTCTATGATTGTGACTGTTGTACTATGAAGTAATACCCCTGATTAGCTTCCGCTGCTATATTGTAAAAATGGGGGTGTTACCCTCTATCATTTGGAGATCATTATATTAGATTTCTTATAGAAACAAAATACAATATAAGTCTTGTTCTTTTATACATTAACATCAATACCTTTAATAACTTTCTTGTAAGCGCTCAAATCATATCGCAATCTCATATTATCAGTAGCCTAGGGCAATCCTGCAACAACAAAAACCAACAAAATCACTATAAATAAAAACCATCAAACTCACCATCTATATCATATGAAACAGCTATCTAAACTTTCGTATCTTATCCTACTTTGATAGTTGAATAGATTAACAAAGTATTATTGTTTTCATTGCCTTTTAAAACCGACCCACGTGTTTCAGTCCAAACAATATTAACCCATTACCCAAAACATTTCACTTACCGAGGCTATAGTTTCATGACTAATGTGGAGTACATCAGTAGTAGCAATACAAACTCTTACCAAGATTGTACTCCTTCAAAATCAAACAATTTTTTTTATGTAAAATGCATAAAATACGAATAATACTTTTGCCTCAATGACGTGTTTCCCAGTTAAGTTTTTTTTTTAATTTCATGAGTTACTTAATCATAGAAAATATAGGGTAGTAATAATATGAATTTAATATATGTACCTATGTAGTAAGTGATGTCACCACATACTCACCATTCAAATAGCCCTTAAATGCAAGTTATCATAGATTTCAGCTGCAGACTTTCTTCTCTTCTTTTTAGGTCTGCCTATTGGAGGTTTGTAATTAGGTGCAGTCAATGTGATTGGGGTATCTGATTCAGGCCACAATTCTGGTCCATTACAAGGATTGACTTTGAACCTATACATATCTACCCAAGTTTTCAACCAGTAACTCTCATGAACCCATGACTCAGGGATGCCAGGCTCTAAACCATTGTTTGCCATATTCCAAATGCTAGCAACTGCATGTTTGCAAGGCATGCCAGTGATTTCCCATTTCCTACAAGCACAACTCCTCAATCTTATGTTTACAACACATTTGTCTCCATATGGACCTGTTGTATCATACAAATCTCCTCCATTCCATATGACCTTATACTGGGCAGCATCTCTCTTAATGAGATTGAACAATTTTGTGGCATTAGGTGTTAGTGGCCCAGTACTCTTGTCAATTATCCCTTGAACAATGACTATCCTTTTCATTAGATATTCCCTAATAAACTCTAAACAAGTAACAATGGGTTTGTCTCTGCCTTTTAAGAGTTGCCTATTTAACACTTCACACATATTATTCAATAGAACATCACAATGAGGTCTTCCTGCAATTCAAGGTTTATGTAACATTCAGGTATAATCCTAATAGTTTAACATGACAAAAAAAAGTTGTAAATATAGTTAACATACCAGAGAAGTGTGACCTAGCCCAATGTTGTGGTGGAATATCCTTAAGCCAGTTATACATTTCTGGATTAAGTTTCTTGATCTCTTCCATATTCTTTCCAAACCTCTGAACTGTTGTAGCAGTTGCACTTCTCCACAAGAGGTCCTTGTATTGTTCTCCCCTCCATTGTAACTTCATGTTATCATAGATATGCTTTAAGCAATATCTATGTTCAATTGTTGGAAATGTTTCTTGCAATGCAGGTATTAAGCCCTACAAGAAGTTTTTAAAGTAAGCATAGCGTAAGTTAAAATTTCATTAAACTTTGATATAGTGTGAAGGGTTACCTTTTGCCTATCTGATATGAAGGTGAAGTTGGAGTTTCTGAACAACTCCAAGTCATCTCCAAGACAGTCCAAGAACCATAACCATGACTCCTTTGTCTCACCCTCCACCACTGCATATGCTAAAGGGTATATCCCATTATTTGGATCTACCCCAACAGCAGTCAAGATCTGTCCTGGATAAGGTCCTGACAAGAAACAACCATCTAGTCCCAAGAGATCTCTTTTACCAGCTTTAAACCCATTCTTCAAAGCACCCAAACAAATATAAATCCTTCTGAATTGTCTAGTTTGACTTTCTACATCAAAACATCTTTCCACATCAATCTTGATAGTTGTTTCTGGATTTTTTTCTTTCAATTCCAATGCATATTGTCTCAACTGTGCATACTGCTTGGCCCAATCACCAAAAAGTCTTTCTTCTGCCATTTGTTTTGCCCTAAAAATCTTCATATCAGACAGACCTAATTCATATTTCCTTTGCAATTGGTCCTTCAATGAAGCAATTGGAACCCTAGGATCTGGTTTTATAGCTTCCTCTATTTCTTTGGATAGAAAAGATGCAGTACACTTTCCAATAGATCTTGATTGCAGGCAAGTATGATTATCATTAAATTTCCTCACCCACCAAGTTTCAGCCTTACTTGACTTTGTACAATGCACTAACCAGGGACATTTGATGCTTTCTCCAACTTGACCTTTCTTTTTGGATTTTTTATTACACTTGACACTATCACCTTTGGGCTTATTTTCTAATGGGCCACTTTCTTTACAAACTGGCCCACCATCATTAAAAACAGGAACTTTTCCTCTACACTCTGCTGTCATCCTTGTTTTATCATTCCTACTTAACCACAACTGTCTTCTTTGAGCCACAGCAATCTTGCTTACCATTTCCTTGATCAATGTTTTGTTAGCTAGACACTGACCAATATAGAAATTGTCACTGTACACTAGCCCATCTACAGGTCTATGTGCTTTTGCTAACTTCTTCAATGCTCTTTTTCTCTCACACTCAGGATCATCTGACTCTGTTCCACTACCAAATTCTTCTAAGTCAACTTCCTCATAATCAAATGGTGGAGGGACTTGAACTTCTTTCTCAGTACATTCAGTCCATTCAACATTCTCATCTGTGTGCTTTCTAAAGTCATCCATGTCTACATCCACATCTCCAATAATGTCCTCATCCCCTATATCAAAGTCACTATCATCACTGTCCTCACTATCCCCACTATATTCACTAGAATCTGACCCATCATCATCTTCTATAACAATAGGTCTCTTACCTTTATTTGATCCACTAGGTCTTTTAACATTACTTGATCCACTACCTCTCTTACCATCATTTGATTCACTAAAGCTCTTACCAGCATTTGATTCACAAGGCCTCTTAGCAGGGTTTGATTCACTAGGTCCCTTAGCAGGATTTGATTCACTAGGTTTATTCTTACAAGTGTTGTTATCTGGATAACTAAACAAAGGGTCAAATTCATTGTCAACTAAGTCAGGTTCACTAATTGGATGTATAACAAACACCTCCATTAACTTACACTGGCTAACATATTGACACATTTCCATCACATCTTTATCACACGCCAAACTTTTGAGACCATTGTGTAGAGGCAACTTAGGTATTTTGTAATAAAGCATCAAATCAGTATGAATGTACCCTAAATCCTTTACCATTGTTTGCACTTCAATTGTAGAAAAAGTATCAGCATCAACATCATCGAACCAATTAGATTTCCCTCCTATGTAACGCACATTTGGTGGACAAGTCAATTGACCTCCATGGTTGATCTTAAGGGTAAAAGCTGTTGGATGATTACCTGTAAAACACAAAAAAATATAAGTAAATAAGATTCGAAAATGAATTTCCAATTCAAATTTTATACACAAATTAGAGATAACTTACAATACTCTTTATATGAATCTAGTGTATGACCGTCTGGTCTCAATGACCAAGTAGCAGCCAACATTTGGGTTTCTTGTGAAATTAGGGTTCTTAGGTGTAGATTACTCAGGGAATTGAAAGGGTGGGGTGATTAGGGTTAGTGGTGGATTGAAATTGAAAAAAAGGTGTAAAATGTTATACCAAAAATGTGAGTAAGTATAGTAATTAAAGCGGGAAATAGTACCCTCACGCAAATGGCACGTGATAGTGTTAAACGACCAGATTTAACAAAATTGTTAGATTTGGCTCAAATGTGAAATGGATACTCGGGTTTTGGCTTAAACCCGCAAATTTTTAAAAAAATGGACCAAAAGTGTTATACCCGGTAAAGATAGTGGACCAAAATTGTAGTTTTCTCTAAATTTTTTTATAAAAAAAGAAGTTAAGAAGAAGAAATTATGTTGTGATTTGGTTTGGGTGGGGCTAATAAATAAACCGATGAGTGATTAAGTGAGTATAATAGAAAAGGCCAAAATACCTCGACCATTTTTAGAGTTAACGAAAAAACTAAACAGTCATCCAAAATAGAGATTGTATTGGTTACAAGTTTCAAAATCGGATTGGATTAAAGAAACCGTATGGACAATTCATGTAATTTTTTAAATAAATATTGCATGAATACTATAATATGGTACAGGTTAGTGATGACACCTGTAGGTAATGGGTATGGGTTCATTTAACTCGTCACCTGTACCAATGATTTTTTCCTCACCCGCCACCCACTTGTCACCCACCAATGGGTACAACTTTTTACCCATACCCATGCTCGTGGGTACCCATTGCCCGTTGGTAAACCCATAGGTTTGTGAAATAGAACAAAATCATAAAACTATGATATGTAAACTATTTATGAAACTGAGCAATAAGACATCATATCAATTTTCAAACTACCAAGTTCACAAAATACTTAATGACATGTGTGAAACTATATAAATTAATCATCATTACACCAAATCACATACATGTACTGAGATATATCATGTGTATATCTTTGAAAGTTTAATCTTTCATATTCATCTTTTAGTTTTGTAACTTAAAAAAACTGTTAGTTTACTGTGTGTTCTAGAGACTTTGGTAGTTATTAAATATATATCATCAAACCATAGGCGCGTAGGCGGCGGAGCTAATTTTTACCCCGAATAAGAGTTATTTTTTATAAACGTATCGGAGGAATGGTTTTTTTACTTTTTGGGCGATCGCAGGTTATGGCTGAGGATAATTTTAATACTTTCTTTGTTGTTGTATGATTTACAAGGGAGAAATGAGAATTTGCGTTTGGGTGACGGGCTAGTTTTTTCCCGAATATTTTTCATTTTTTGGGAAGGGAGTGACTTTGTAAATTTTTCTTTACGGAGATTTTTCTGTCTAAAAAATCTGTAATAGTTAAAGTTTAAAGGTGTCCTTTTTTCTAATTTCTCTTTTACTATTGGGCCAGATATTTAGGCGCTATTTTTGGCTAATTTTTCTCCCGGTATACATTTCTGTTTCTGCACATGAGTATGATTCGGATTTTTTTTAGTGTTGATGGAAGGGGCCCGGGTTATATATTTTTTCCCGGAGTATATTTCATTATTTTTGGAGGACGGTTCGATATCCTTCTTTTTTTGCCGATAGAATGTAAAAAAGTTGGTGAACAATAAAACATGACTTGTTTATTTTGTTAAAAATATTACGTGACTTTATTGTGGTAAGAAGAAAGATCGTAACATAAGATTAAAAAGTTGAGATCATTTTGTTTATTTTTTACATTGGGCCAGATGTCATGGCCAGATTTATATGTGGATTTATTAGTCTAGTATTGTATGACAAATGTGATATATTAAGCTAATAATATTTTCTTTTCTATATATGAGCTTATGTTTAGGCGGACCGTCATGTTTAAAGAGTTTGGTTTTCTTATGCTAAATGTTTTTTTAATATAATGGGTTGTACGTTTGTGACCATATCAATTATTTTAAAGTTATTAGGTATCGAAGATGTTTCCGCGGGTATTTTTTTTATCTGAATAAATCAGAACTTTTGTAATATTTTTTTCCCTCCTACTTTGTGCATACAAATTTAAAAAAAAAAGAAAAACAATATAATTAAAAAAAGAAGAAGCCCAAAATCGAGCTGGCCCAAAATGGGAGCCCGTTGCTGTAGCAAAGTGACCCACTGTCAAAACGACAGTGAATTTGTCACTCATTGGGAATATTTATAATAAAAGGTAAACTAAAATATACAATTACATTAAAAAAGATAAATAAATTAACTATAGTAGTCAAACTAAACAATACTAGTAGTACAATTTTTGTACCGGTTTATTCAAAAAATATTTTGAGATTCGTTTAAAGATTAGCACCGTACTTCAACATTTTTTTAGTGTAATACTTTAGTGTCGCGAGACTCGCTTTGTTTCCATTCGTGGATGTGACAAGGTTTGTTGCTAGGGTGTACTTGACCTGAATAAGCCTCTATCGACTTGACCTTATTAAGTTTTTCGGAATAATTGCATATTTACCAAATTAAAACATCAAAATTTCATATTTATCTAAA
>BQNB010001274.1:20000-143064 GCA_026074375.1 Tanacetum coccineum
GGGGGGGGAGTGGGGGGGGGGGGGTGGGGGGGGGGGGGTGGGGGGGGGGTTAGAGGGGGAGGGGGGGGGGGGGGGGGGGGCGGGTGGGGGGGGGGGGGGTGGGGGGGGGGGGGGGGGTGGGGGGGGAGGGGTGGGGGGGTGGGGGGTGGGGGGAGGGGTGGGGGGGGAGGGAGGGGGGGGGGTGGTGGGGCGGGTGGGGGGGGGGGGACGGGGGGGGGTTAAAATGTAAAAAGTAGGTGGGTGGGTGGGGGGGGGGGGGGGGTGTGGGGGGGGGGGGGGGTGGGGGGGGGGGGGGGGGGGGGGGGGGGGGGAGTGGGGGGAGGGGGGGGGGGGGGGAATACAAAGGGGGGGGGGGGTGGGGGGGGGGGGGGGTGGGGGCGGTGGGGGGTGGGGGTGGGGGGGGGGTGGGGTGAGGGGGGGGTGGGGGGGGGGGGGGGGAGGGGGGGGTGGGCGGGGGCGGGGGGGGGGGGGGGGGGGGGTTGGGGGGAAGGGAGGTAGGGTTGGGGGGGGGGTGACGGGGGAGGGTAGGGGGGGGGGGGGTGAGGGGGGTGGGGGGGGGGGGGGGGGGGGGAGGGCGGGTGACGTGGGGGGGGGGGAGGGTGGGAGGGGGTGGGGGGTGGTGGGGGGGGGGGGGGGGTGGGGGGGTGGGCGGGGGGGGGGGGGGGGGGGGGGGAGGGAGGGGTGGGGGGGGGTAGGGGGGGGGCGGAGGGGGGGAGTGGGGGGGGGGGGGGTGGGGTGGGGGGGGAGGGGGGGGGGGGGGGTTGGGGGGGGGGGTGTGGAAGGGGGGGGGGGGGGAAGTGGTGGGGGGGTGGCGGTGGGGGGGGGGGGGGGAGGTGGTGGGGGGGGTGGGGGGGGGGGGGGGGGGTTGGGGGGGGGGGGGGGGGGGGGGGGGGGGGGGGGGGCGGGGGGGCGGGGGTGGTTGGGGGGAGGGGGGGGGGAGGGGGGGGGGGGGGGGGATGGGAGCTGGGGAGGGGGGGGCTGGGGGAGGGGGGGGAGTACCAAGGGAGGGTGGGGGGCGGGGGGGTGGGGGGGGGGGGGGTGGGGGGGGGGGGTGTGGGGGGGGGGGGGGCGGGGGGGGTAGGGGGGGGGTGGGGGGAGGGGGGGGGGAGGGGGGGGGTGGGGGGTGAGGGGGGGAGGGGGGGTGGGGGGGGGGGGGGGAGGGGGGGGGGGGCGAGGGGGGGTGGGTGGGAGTAGTAGAGGAGGTGGGGTGGGGGGTGGGGGGGGGGGGGGGGGGGGGGGGGGGGGGGGGGGGGGGGGGTGGGGGGGGGGGTGAGGGAGGGGGGGGGGGGTGTGGGGGGGGGGGGGGGGGGGGGGGGTTGGGTGGGGGGTGGTAGGGGGGGAGGGTGGGTGAGTGCGATGGGGGGGGGGGTCGGGGGGGGGAGGAGTAAGAGTGGTAGGGGGCGGGGAGCGTGGGTGGGGGAGTGAGGGGGCCGGCTGGGGGGGGTTGTGTGGGGGGGGGGGGGGGTAAGGGTGGGGGGGGAGGGGGGGAGGGGGGGGGGTGGGAGTGGGGGGGGGGTGGGGGGTGGGGGGGGGGGGAGGGGGGGGGGGGGGGGGAAAGGGTGGGGGGGGGGGGGGGGGGGGGGGGGGGGGTGGGGGGTGGGTGGGGGGGGGGGTGGGGGGGACGATGGTGGGGGGGGGGGTTGGGGGGGTGGGGGGGGGGAGAGGTTGGAGGGGGGGGGGGGGGGGGGGGGGGGGCGGGAGGGGGTGGTGGGTGGGGGGGGGGGGAGGGGGGGGGGTTGTGGGGTGGGGGGAGTAAGGTGGGGGGGGGGGGGGGGTGTGGGGGGGGGCCGGGGTGGGGGGTGGGGGGGGGGGGGGGGGGGGGGGGGGGGGGGGCGGGGGGGGGGGGGGGGGGGGGAGGGTGGGGGGGGGGGGGGGGGGGGTGGGGGGCGGGGGGTGGTGGGGGGGTGGGTGGTTGGGTGGGGGGGGGGGGGTGGTGGCGGTGGGGGGGTGGGGTGGGGGGGGGGGGGGTTGGGGGGGCGGGGGCTTGGGGGGGGGGGGGGGGAGGTGGGGGGTTGGGAGGGGGGGGGGTGTGTTTGGGGGGGGGGGGGGTGGGGGTGGGGGGGGGGGGGGTGGGGGTGGGGGGGTAGGAGGGGTGTGTGCGGGGGGGTGGGGGTGGGGGGGGGGGGGGGGGGGGGGGGGGGGGGGGGAGGGGGGGGTGGGGGGGGGGGGCGGAGTGGGGGGAGTCAAGGGGGGGGGGGGGGTGGGGGGGGGGGTGGGGGGGGGGGGTGGGGGGGGGGGGGGGGGGTGGTGGGGGAGAAGGGGGGGGGGGGGGGGGGGGGGGGTTGGGTTGGGGGGGTGGGGGGGGGGGGGGGGGGGGGGGGGGGGGGGTGGAGGTGGGGGGAAGGCGGGGGGGGGTGGGGGGGGGGGGGGAGGGGGGCGGGGGGGGGGGGGGGGGGGGGTGGGGGGGGGGGGGGGGGGGGGGGGGGGGGTTGGGGGGGGGGGGGGGGGGGGGGAGGGGGGGGGGGAGGGGGGGGGGGGGGGGGGTGGTGGGGTGGGGTGGGGGGGTGGGGGGGGGGAAACAGTTCAGAGATGGGGGGAAGTGGGAAAAAGAGTGGTAGGTGGGGGGGGGGGGGGGGGGGGGGGGGGGGGGGGGGGGGGGGGGGGGTGGGGCGGGGGGGTGGGAGTGGGGGGGGGGGGAGTGGGGGGTGTGGGGAGGGGGCGGGGGGGAAAGGAGTATTCGGAGAGGAAGGGGGGGGGGGGGGAGGGGGGGGGGGGGGGGGGGGGGTGGGGGGGGGGGGGGGGTTGGGGGGAGGGGGGGGGGGGGGGGGGGGGGTGGGGGGGGGGGCGGGGGGGGGGGTGGGCGGGGGGGGGGGTGGGGGGGGTGGGGGGGGGGGCTGGGGGGGGGGGGGGGTGTGGGTGGGGGGGGGGGGGGGGGGGGGGGGGGGGGGGGGGGGGGAGGGTGGGGGGGGGGGGGGGTGGGGGGGGGGGGGTGGGGTGGGGGATGGGGGGGGTAGGTGGGGGGGCGTGGGGGGGGGGGAGTTGGGGGGGGGGTGGGGGGGGGGGGGGGGGGGGGGAGGGGGGGGGTGGGGGGGGGGTTGGTCGGGGGGGGGGGGGGGGGAGGGGGGAGGGGTGTTGGGGGGGGGTGGGGGGGGGGGGGTGGAGGGGGGGGGCGGGGGGGGGGGGATAGGGGGGAGTAGTTAGTATAAGTTTTTTTTTTTCGGCCGCATGAAAAACAGTTATACCACAGGGTATTAAATTTTTTTGGGCCGATGACAGTAACACCGGGTTTTTTTCGCGCGTTATTGAGAGGCATTTTTTGTGTTTCGGGTTAATTTCCTTCGGTCTCATGTTTAAAAGTTTTTTTTTTTCTCATATTAAACGACAAAATTTTTTTTTTCAATAAAGGGGATTTATATATTTTTTTTTGCAGGCGATGAAATGTAAACGTTATTTTCTTTTTTTCTTTATTTTTGACGAAAGAAGGGGGGAGAAGTATTAAGTTTTTTTTTTTTTTTTTCCGATCGTTATGACAGTAACCGCCCGGTTTAAAAAAAGTTACCAATTAAAAATAAAACTTTTCTGTTTGGGAACGATTATGAACTGTAAACCACCGGGTCTAAGCGATGTGGGCTATACGGTTCACGTATGAACAGTAGCCAGTTACTGTTTTTTGGCATTTTTGTTGTAATGATAATTGTGTTTATATATAATGATAATACATGTATTATATGTACTACATCATTCACGGAAACAAAACGATGCGTTTTGTCGTGGAATTGCTACAGTACCTTTTGGGCCGGTGGCTTGGGCCAGCCCGAAACATTTTTTTCTTGTTTATTTTGTTTTTTTTTTAAATTTGTATGCACAAAAGAAGGAGGAAAAAAAAATATAAAATAGTTCTGATTTTATTCAGGGGGTATATAAATTACCCGCGGGGAAAAACATCTTCGATAATCCTACATAACTTTAAAATAACTTGATTATGGTCACATAAGTACAACCATTATATTTAAAAAAAAAAAACATATAGCGAAAAAAAAAAACACTTTAAACATGATGGCCCCACCACATAGCTATTTAAAAAAATTGTTAAACTAATATACTGGCCACAAAGTACAAAAAAAAATAACAAATCGGTCCCTCAACTTTTAAACTACTTTTACGTTTTTCTTGCACATAATAAATCCCGTAAAAAATTAACAAAAAAAAACACGTAAGTTTTTATTAGTTCCACAACTTTTTGATTCATCTGTGGTCCATAAAAAAAAAAGATATCGAACGGTCCCAAAAACAGAATATATTCGAGAGAAAAATTAACCGTCCCAACGCAAAAAAAATTCCCAAATCGTTCAAAAAAAGGAAATATCCGCGGGAAAAAATTAGCAAAAAAAAAAACAACCACAAAAAATAGCTAAATAATCTTGCCCATAAGTAAATTAAATTTACCAAAACGGACCCTCAACTTTTAACTATTTTCGATTTCTTTACACAAAGAATTCCGTTTAAAAATAAAATTACAAAAACGTCCCAAAAAAAGAAATTATTCTCGTGAAAATTAGTCCGTTACCAAAGCAAATTTTTTTTAACCGAATCATACAAGATGGAAAATATTAAAACAATTTAGCCACGCCATAACGCATAGCATAAAAAAAAACCCGGAAACGTAAAAAAATTATTCGAGAAAAAAAATTAGCCCCGGCCGCAAGCCATGCGGGTTCTTTTGCTTGTTATAATCATATGTTGATATCTTCTACTATTGTTTCATGCACAACTAACAAAATCCTAAATTAAAGGTATAGTAGTTTTGGTTAGTGCACATTATGAGAACCTGAGCCCAATTTTTTGGCAGAAGGATGGATACTTATCCAGTTAGCTCTATAAGGTTATACCTTGTAGGGGCACTTAATACCCATTACCCACTTAGGGTATGTTTGCGATACGAAGCTGTTATGTATAGTAAGTTAGAGAGAGAAGTAGCAGAGTAAAGTTAAGTATAGAGTTATCACGAACAGTTAGCAGTAGTTGTTTGTTAGAAAAAGTGTTTGATAACGTAACTGTAAGCTTATTCAAAGTGTAAAATTACAAAAAAAAACATACATTTTTATTAAAAGTCATCGCTGTTATACTACTATAGCATTTTTGAGGATATATATGTAATTTCGAAAACAAACTGCAAGGAGCAATTATGAAATGCTTCTTGAGGAAACATTTGAGATTGGAGCAGTTAGACAGTATTCAAACGCTAGTTGAGGTGTTGCCAAACAAGGGTGTTCGATTTATCTAGTTCGGTTTAAAAAAAATCTAAGATCGAAAATCAAATCAAACCGAATTCAAATTGAATTAGACCAAACCGAAAACCGAATTTAAATTCGGTTCGGTTTTCAGGTTGTCTCGAATAACCCGAATTACATAATTTATATTTTTTTTCTTTTAATTATATAGATTTTTAGCAACAAAAAATACATATATATTTTTGTAATTCGATTTTGGGTTCAGTTCGATTTTCATTTTACCAAAATCATATCCAAACCGAAAAGCGGATATTTAATTCGATTCGGTTCGATTTTAACAAACTCGGTTCGGTTATAAATTCGGCTTGGTTCGGTTTCGGTTTTCAATTACTCAATTTGTGAACACCCCTAAAATTGACACTTGCATAAAAGATTGATTGGAAATATTACATTTCCATGTCATAACCACAATAGAAAGTCAATACCATATTCGCACCCCCGCTTGTTAATCCAGAAAAGATGAAAAACATGCTTAAAATCATTTGATTCTATAGTTGACTCAAACTTTCATTGTTCGGAAACACTGTCCACTTAATAGAGTTTGTTTCTAGATAAAAATAACGTTATGTTTATATTAAGGATAAAGATCCTCTCATGTTCAAAATTTATTATATTTTATTCAAGAAGTGCACTCACACAAAATGAACATTACCTCTCATGTTCATTTTGAACATGAGAGATCTTTATCCTTATATTAATATGAAAAATGTCACGATTCCTTTTTGGACCCTATAAATATGTGAAAGCCGTTTGTTATGCTATACATCAAACAACAATCTCAAGTAGTCTCTTTTGCTTCTCCATTGCCATACTCGGAAGTTGCATCGATATATACTCATCTGTATATAGCTTTTGTTTGTTAATAGCGATTCATCTAAGAAATTTGATTCAGTTACGTTAGATATTGTATAAGAAAAAACATCAAGTGATAATGGAGAACAAGAAGCACCAATCAGCACGTTCGTCGTCTTCATCATTCACTGAATCTCTCTTTGGCCCTAAGGACAATGGCGCCTCTTCCTCAGGCCACTTTGGTTCAGTTTTTGGCCCTTCTTCCACGGTATATACCCATTCATGTTTTCGTGTTCGTTATAGCACACATGACTAAAGCAAATGTTATATTCTAATCTACTCAACCATATAACTTGGTGCTAAATTATCATCTCTTTTTATCTAGCTTATTTAACTAAAAAGTACTAGTATTATATTTCAGGGATTAGGCAACGACCCATCTCACTATAAATACACAGAATCATCATCAAAAAAGCAACCAAGCAATTTAAGTTCATCAATCTACTATGGTGGCCAAGAAGTTTATCCTCCAACAGCTAGCAAGAACACTTGCTCTCAACCTACCGTGAGTATCTCCCACCTTTCCGTTAATATGAAAAACGACCATGACTTTTGACCTAATGGTGTTTGTTGATCGTTTTTTGATTGAATAGTTCAAAAAAGGGGGAGGCAATGAAGATCCTAATGGAAACAGTGCTGCAAGAGGAAATTGGTGGCAAGGTATTACTTGAACATAATTAACCCTTACATAAAGTTAATAAAATTTGATCAAAATCTACAAGATTATTCTGTTTTGTGACCCCAATCTAAAATCGACTGTTTGTTTGTTTCTACAGGATCTCTCTACTATTGAAAAGCCCGGTATATGTGTACGCTATTTCTAGTGTTCCGTGGACATATAGAATATGGTCTTGTAAAGATCGTATGTTTACAAGGACAAGGACTTATTTGGTCTTCATATATCTATAGTTTCCAGCAATCATATTTTCAGTCACCTCACTTGCTTATTTTGTGTTTAATTTTACAATAGAGAGGTCCTTCTTTGAAAGACCTTTTTGATAGAGTTGTGTCTTGTAACATTCACCTATATACTTCTTTTAATTTGATTTTGACTTTTGAATTAAGTGCTTGTTAAAAGTAAACACAAGACATGCATACAACAACAGAAAGACATACAGTAGGATTTATTCAAAGACATGATCAGCAAACTAACTTATAAGAAATCACAACATACATAACTCGAGCTGAAAACCAGCACCCTTCAAGTCAATGTATAATCTGCAAAGGAAAATGTAAAAGTTGGGCAGCCTTCACAAACTAAATACAGTAATAATTAAGCTGGATGTGGCAATTTGGACCCATTTGTACCAAAATTATGGGTTTCAGGTCCGACGACCTACAGGATACCTTTTGCCACTATGAGGCGATCTTCATTTTTTTTACATCAAATTTAAATTTTATTAATAATAAAAAACATTACATTAATAATAAAAAACATTACATAATAATTCAAATAAAATTAAAACATTACAATAATAAAGTGAATCAGCTATTTAATTTGCATTATTCTAAATGTGTTCTACTAAATCGGCTTTTAGACTTAAATGACCCGTTCTGTCGATTATCTCTTAAGTAACTTGCATCGATTCTGCATGTGTTCTTACGGGATCATCATCACGGTGTTGTTCCTTTGGAAAAAAATCGGGAGATATCACATTACCGTTGTCATGAATTATCATATTATGTAATATGATACATGTGTACATTATATCCGATAATCTACTTTGCGTCAACCCTCGAGCCGGATATTTAATTATCTTTCACTTCTGCTTTAATACACCAAAAGCTCGTTCCACATCTTTCCTTGCTGCTTCGTGCTTTGTCTTATACAATATTCGTTTATGATCATTCGTACCCGGATTTTTAATTGATTTAATAAGAACAGACCATTGCGGATATATCCCGTCAGTAAGATAATATCCTCTTTTATAAGGCACGTTGTTAGCCACGAATGGAACATCCGGTGCTCTCCCCGATTTGAGATCATTGAAAAGAGGAGATTGACGTAAAACGTTCACGTCGTTATTCATCCCGGACACACCAAAGAACGACACCAAAGAACGTATGCCGGAAAATCCATAAATCATGAAAGCATCAGCTTACCAATAAAATAAATGATCTGGGCCCGTGAACCACTCCCTAGAAAAATTGAGCATTTGAATGCGAACTGTTGTCAATTCGCCCACGGCCCATGTGTACAAACAATGCTATCCTAACATCCAAAGGAAACTCATGCTTTTTTACATACGTGATAACAAAAGTTTTCCATGTTCAGTAATAACGGGCTTGCGCAAAAACTATTCACCATATCCATTCATGATGACCTATCCAAAAGATTCAGAAATCACAAGGGCTGTTTCCACCCATTGCAGATAATCTGCAAAGAATCAGGAACGCATATCTATGCCAGTTGACAACTTCGAAATGTACCACCTTCATCAAATGCTGAAATACTACGGTGTGTCTCGACAGACATACTTCAGAAAAGACAATTTGACAATGAGAAGCATCGGTTACTTTCTCGAAACAATTATTGTAAATAGATCTTCGACACCATCCTGAAACGATCACGAAATGTTGCTATCGTCCATACTGTGGGTTTTCGTAGAAGTACGCCATTACATAGAACGGATCATGAGCACGTAAATGATCCCTGTTTCCTACTCGGGTCGATGGATCTTTTGGGTTATGACGTTGCGTCATAAACCGCTTGATAACCTCCGTAAACGCAAGCAAGCTCGCATATTAACTTTCATCTTCATCGTCCGAGCAGAAGATTAAAAAAAAATAGATACAGACCAAGACATTGTGTAGATTAAAAGAGGTTTAAAAATGTGTGTAATAGAAACGTTGTTTGAATGAAAAGAGCTACAATGATGAAATGAGTGGGTAATTATAGGTGAATACAATTATTAAATTTAAAAAAAAAGTATAGAGTTTTTTTTTAATGTACAAACAAACAACGACATACTTGCACCAGGAATGCCTCGACCTTATTCGTCCATTAAAGGCGACAAGATTATATCGGTCTCCGGCGATGTCGGTCGTGACCGACTACCCCTTACGGGGACGACCGACGGCGACCGAGTCGGTCGCCCGGCCCGTAGTGGGCAGCCTTAAGTAGCCAGATTGTTCTTTTATGATTAATTTTTTGTGACCAAAACAACTCACATTGTAAAACATACGTTTTAGGACTTGCATCATAAAAAACATATGAAACTCGAACTCAAATCACGATTCAAATCACTAGTTTTGACTACAAACGACTCAACAATTATGATTATATAATGACATAAAACATAAGCTATATATAAATGAAATAACTTCAACAATGAGGTTAGGATATAATTACCCTCAATCGATGTTGGAACTTGGAAGGAAAAAGCTCGAAACCGTTTTAACGCTCGTTATTTGCTGGTACTAATGTGTAATTATTTATATCTACTTACTGATGCATTTATGTTAGGCGGAGCCATGTTGAGAAAAGTGGGGGGAAATGCCCCTCCCATGTCATAGCTGAAAGACAATATCAGTAGAAATAAGTTTGATTTGCTACACTATCATATTCTTTTCTATTTTTAGTGTTTGTGTTTTATTTTTAAAGTGCATTATACATTCGTGTGTTTTACCAAAAGACCGGCAGACCACATCCCTAGCACAATCTTCACCAAATTTCCAGCCATCCATTAGTAAAAGTGGGCGACCGTACATCCACGAAGACGGACGATACAAATACTTTGTTAGTTAAGGGAAAAAATGTGGTCACGCGAGGGTTGTTTTGGTCTTTTTACACTTCCCAGCTACTTTATTTAATACCGTTTCCCTTTTAATACCCACCCACATAATTCAAATACCACTTTCTTTCTTTTTTATCCATCTCACTTTATTAACCTAATTTTTCTCCCAAATTAAAAAACCCTAAGAATGTTCATACCAAGGATGTGTCAATAATTGTGTGTCGCACTTCATGGACACCAATAAACCATGGAAGACGCTTTCTTTGTTGTCCCAAAAAAATAAGTTTCAAATTGTAAATGTAATTTATTTATCAACTTTTTGTAGGGTGACAGTTGTGGGTTTAATGGATGGTTCGATCCATCAATGTGTCCAAGGGCTGTGGTAATTATATCTGGATTGTTGAGGAATTTGAATGAGCTTTAAGAAATTTCAAGTGCAAATGCTATCAAAGCTAGAAGAACGAATTTTCTTTTAGGTTTTAGTTGGGTTTTCTTTTTTGTGTACTTTATGATGAAATGAAGTATTATTAGTGTAATGTCTATTGTTTAATGTAGTGCTTTTGGAATGGGTCGAAATGGGTTGACATGTGTTGACATGGGTTGAAATGGGTTGACATGGGTTGAAATGGGTTGACATGGGTTGAAATAGGTTAACATGGGTTGAACAAACTTAGTAAAACAACACAGGTTTTATGCAACTGCTTATGCAATACATAAGTTAACAACTAAAGGTTTCATAAACATATCTTATGCAGGACAAAACGACACATTTCGTAAGCATTACAAAAGACATAACATATTACAAAAGGTTTCAACTAGTACATAACATAACACAATCTAAAGGTTTCAACGAGTTTACAAAAGACATAAATTAACCAGTGCACAAAAGGTTTCAAAGACATAACTTAAGACATAGTGGCTTTTCATTTAGGCTTAGATCTTGTAGTAGTAGTTAATGCTCCACTCTAGCCCTTTTTGACCCTATTGTGGAAGTTTGTGATCCACTAACACTTGAAGCCTATGATCCACCAACATTCTCCTTGCATGACCTTCTATTGTGACCTTGGTTATGACATTGCAGACATGTGACTGTTTTCCCAGCCCTTGACAGTTTACCATTTGCAGACATCCTTTGACTAGATAGCTCATCTGCACTCTTTTTCCTTGCCTTTGGTGGCCTCCCAATATGAGTGTGAATCTTTGGGGGAATGATTATGTATGGGTTAGGGTGTTTACTCTAAAAATGTCTTCCATTCAAAGAGTTTATGGTGTAACTGTATTGCTTTGCCCAAGTAGTTATCGAATAAGAAGCATGCAGCCATGTCTCGGACACCCTTACATCTTGTCTGCTTAGTGCCATGTCATTTTTGACTGCCACTGCATGTTTGCAAGGCATTCCAATAAGCTCCCATTTTCTACAGCTGCAATTCTTTTCTTGGACATCTACAACACACTAGTCTTCAAATGGACCACTTGCTTGGTACGTTGTCTCACCATTCCACAAGACCTTTTAATAATCATAGCAGTTAATAAGCATAAGATTACAGTTAATCACCCTTAAATTTCATGGCTTACATAGCCCTTGCCCTTTTCACCTTGCCTATGGTGATACCAACTTGATATTTCTTCTTTAGTTGCTCTTTTGGTGCTTTAACTGGATCATGGTTTGGTTTCAGTATTTATTAAATCTCATTTGGGCAAGCCAAATATCTTTAAGCAGTTTCACTTCTCTTATTTACAGACAAGCGTGTTCATCATCAAAGGTTTTCACTGTCCATGTGTCATTCTCCTTAGAGATTTACAATGACCAAGGACATGCGAACTTTTTTCCCACCCACTTTTATCCTTATCCCAACCACTTTATTTATTCCCCCTCCACTACTACTTATCTCTGCCTTATTAACCTTTACCAATTTTCCATTGACTTGTTTCAGGGGACTTTTACTTGGACTACTAAGCCCACTAGCATTACGCCCAACAGTCTCATTGAAAATAGAGCACTTTCCCCTACACACTACCCTCACTCTAATTTTATCATTCTTCCAAATATATAACTGTGTTCTAGTAGCCACAATTTGACTAGTAACCGATGTTGTAACATCTTTTTTATCAACAAATTCTTTGCCAATAAAAAAGTAGCTACCTTTGTTTCTTGATTGACTACTTTTCTTTTCATGTTCTCTCCTTAATGTTCTCAATGCTTTCTTTCTTCTACTACTTGTTTCAATGTCACTATCACGATCAATATCCATGTCAAACTCATCTAAATCATAACCTTCTTCAACATCCATCTGAATAAGACCTTCTAAATTCCCATCATTGTGTCCCACCCATTCTACATCTTTGTCAATGTCGTGGTAGAATTCTTGCATATCTACATCAACTTCATTAATAAGATTCTCCTCATCAACTAGAAAGTCACTATCTTGACTATTATCACTCTCTTCACTATCACTAACACTCTTTTCCTCATTAGCAGTCTCCTCAAAGCCATAAGTATTTGCTTCATTAGTATCCTCCTCTAAAACCTCATCCTTTTCTGTGGTTTATCTCTTTGTCTCAGCATTGAAACTAGACACATCTACATTAAGATTCAAACTAGGCACCTCTACATTAACATTCAAACTTGGTCCCTCAAGCAGCAACTGTGGCATCCTATTTATCTTCAAACCAGGCTTCTTAAAAGGCTTCATAACTACAGCACTAGATCCTACTTCAACTATTTCTTCAAGCATCACTTTTTGTGGTAATTTCTTATAAGTATCTAGGACTCAATACTCATGCTCAATGTAAACCTCAATAAGTTTGTACTTATCAACATACCTAACTAGGTTCATCACATGTGCATCATTTTCTAGTGCTTGTAAGCCAAAATCTAAATTTTGTAACCTAACCTTTTAACCATGTCATTTAATTCAATAACTGAAAACAATTCTAGATTTACAAAGTCTACATAATTAAAGGTCTCATTTGTGTAAGTCCTACATGGATATGTATTAACAAATCCACCATGATGAATCTTTAATAACAACAAGGTTTCTTCATATTTACCTATCATTAGCAATTTACAAAATTAGGGTTTCGATCAATAAGTATAAATTAGGGTTTTCAAGAAAAATCAATCTATACTACATATAATGGAAAAACCTACAAATCTTGAAAGTGAAAAACTTAAAGTACTTTAGGAAGTCCCTTACACTATTTTCGGAAGGCATATGCGAAGATGGAAACTATTAATACACGTCGAAAACCGGGTTGACCCGGGTCACTTCAAACCCGACGGGTCTAAACAGTTTCAAAAATATAAAACCCGGTTTAATTTGACCTACTTCTTCGACCGGAACCGGTTCAACCGGTCGAACCGGGTTTCAAAACATTATGTTTAATCCCCAAATCCTCAAAATTTTATTATTTTTCGTTTATAACCTATAATTTTTTTATCACTAAAACTTTCTACCGCTATAAAATCTCGTTGCTATGCACGGGTACTCGTCTAGTAATAGATTATGCAAATAACATTACAATTATGGTTAGAAAGATTAAAACTTACTATACGTATCTTTTTCATCCACTGGATCATCATAATCACGAATTTTCCATTCGACAACCACCATTTCAATGGATTCTGAAACTTTGATTCTTCTTAATCAATGATTTAATAGTGTAATTGAGGTTTTTTTATTTTTGATTCTTGTTTATCCAGAGAAAAACAAGGGAAATAGAGAGTCGGTTTGAGTTTGGTGTGTTATTTAACAGATTAGAGGTTTGACTTTTGTTATAAAGGGTGGGTGAGTAGATGGGGACTGCAAAAAGAGCTAAACAACCCTCAACAAACCTCACGTGACCAGCACGCGAGGCAAGATATTTGCACTGTTCGTCCTCAGAGATGTACGATCGCCCACTTTTACTAACGGAGGGATGGATATTAGGCGAAGTTTGGGACAGGGATGTGAGATAGTCTTTTGACAAACTACAGAGATGTATTATACGCTTTACTCTTTTTTATGTATTGCACACTTAGATTTTGTGGGTTTGTTATTCAAAAGGTAAGGTTAAGTGAAATGTATCATAAAATGTATTTAACTTGAGCAATATACAAGTTTAGTTAATGTTTATATAATTCAAATTGTTATATAAAAGAAAATTTGATGTTTAATAACTTTTAGTCATGTTTGGTAGCCAACATTTGGAAGCGTTTTGGAATGGTAGTTGACAAGCGGTTAGCAGTTTAGTTGAAAAGCTTGTTTGGCAACAAAACAACTAGAGTTTGGATTTTATGAAACTGCTTCCATTTGAAATGCTTGCTAAAGAAGCATTTCAGATAATCTCGAGCGTTCTGTTTTAAAATTACAAATATACCCTCAAAAATTAAGATGTTGACATGAAATGCAAACCAATCAATCTAATATACGCCATTTCTAAGGATACGTTTGGCGAAACGTAGCAGTAGCGAATACAGTAAGTAAGCAGTTACCAATAAGCAGTTAGCAAATTTATTTATTTTAATCTAGACGAGTAACTTTTACGAAAGTTGTTCACTTGTGCTCCTAACAACTTGGTTATATATGAGAATATCGTTTGAAACTCATGTATTTTCATTACATGCGTCTTCATCCTGTTAACTCATTTTGAGATCAAAAAATATGCACGAAGTAACATTATGTTAAGTGAAAATGATAATGGCGTGGACATATGAATGTGAAATGTTTTACTATTTATACCATGTTGAGTTTTAGTTATCTTTTCTTCCGAGTCTTGAGCAAGCATGTTTTTAAAGCTACTTCAGTCATCAATTTGTGTTTATTGTTCCAATACTTGTTATACGGAGTACCTTTTTGAGGTTGATTTTGAATTTTAAGTTACATGACAGTTTCATATGAAAGTCAACAGAAGCGATGCAAAGAACAACATAAATATACTGGTATTTATCAATGGATCATCTCAAACTCCAGTTATACATTATTGCAACATACATAACTCATATATAAAACCACCATCCTTCAAGGCAAAAGAAATATAAACAATTTGGTCAGTCTAAAAAAAAATCAAGTATAAGGTGTCCATTTTGACAGTTACGAATAATTTGTTTATTATAACTAAATAAATACGATATATAAAAAAAATGCAAAACTTGGACCGAATGTCTGTTATTCCATGTTGCAAAATTTATCAATTTTGACCCGTTACTCGACCAAGACCATTTCACCACCATTATGCTAAGAAAAAGTAAATAAAAGAAACCAACCTCCACACTGATAGCCAACAGGACGATCATCAATATTGCATCTCTTAGGAATGGTCATTGCTTAATACCAGAACTTTTGGCGGTATTAGACAGCATAACCGCACATAAACATTTTGGGTTCCTCTCAAGTTTCTTCACTTGAGCACAACAATACCTAGAAACCGAAGCATTCTCATCTTGTGCAGCAGATGCACAAGGGGCCAGCTTGAAGGCTTCCATATCAGGATTTGCTTTGCTACATTCACCAGCTCCATGTACTTCACTTAATCCAATTAGCCGAAGAACAAAAAAAACACCACCAAACAAGTGTAACATTTTCATTGAAGCTGCCTGTTAGTACAAAATAGGTATTGGGTTTAATACAGGGCTCAAATCCTTCGTTGGGTCGGGCCTTCGAATGATTTGGGTATCAAAGCTTGTACTAGAGCAAGAGAAGTGATGATTTCCTGCACAATCAAATAAACCGTTAGTCTTACCGTGGGGACGGACCACACAGTTAGACTCCGGCGTGAAAGTAAGTAAACACGTAGAGAGAGAAAGTATGTGTATGTAGAGTGAGAAAATCATACTGTTTATTGTGTCAAAAGGTCCTTTTTTATAGGCGAACGAGATATTAGGGTTTCCTAATATTTCCTTTGTTTCGTTAGTGGCCAAAGTGGGTCCCTAATCGGGCAAGGTTCCACAGTAACCATGTGTACGGACGCGTGTGTTTTTCGTGGACGGAGGTATCCTATAGTTAGGTCTGCGTCCATTTTGCTGTGTCCGGGCCGTAACCAATGCAGATTGGGCTTAGTCTCGGTCCATGACTTGTTGATGTTGGGCCCAGAAGCCCAAATGATAGTGTGACCTAAACCCGGAGACTTGGCATATCTATTATACGTCATCAAGTCCCCCCAGTCTAGTATGATATTGCCTGCGGACCATGTCCTGCGTGCGGTGATCAATGCTAGACTCCGGTTTCATTAGTATGGTTTGCCGCTTTCCGTGATCACATGTCTTCTCCGCAAAGCTTCCTCATCAAGTTGGTGACGTGGACCGATGTCGTCTTTTTATTTTCTAACTGATGTGACGTATTTACAGCTGTTTTAACTGCTCCCTAGGCGAAACTCAATCGTTGATCATATAAGTTGATTACACGTGGCATCATCTGGCTGTGGGTAGGTATAAATACACTAAGGGTATAAATACCCCCTTGTGTTTTTACTGTTTCCTTTTCCACAACTCTATTTTCCGCCATTGTTGATTTCTTCAAGCTTTTCATCTTTAGCATACGTCCGCACATCGTTTTCTTCCTTTTTAGGGTTTTTCAAAATTCAGGTCAACATTTCCCTTCATTCGAACTCCCAAATGGCTAATTTTTCTGCTAAATGTTCTATTATGACCCAAGAGATGGTAGATAGCTTTTGCGAAAGCTTTTATATTCCGGCTGAGGTTCATCCCACTGCTCTGGGGCGTGATAAAACTATCGCCCAGTTCCCAGCCTGTAAAGTAGGCGTATATACTAGGATTTTTGACGTTAATGGTTATAGGATTCCGTTTACAAAGTTTTTTATGGCCGTCCTTAAATACTTCCGTGTGTATATTTCTCAATTATCACCTTTTGGCGTGGCCCGGGTGTCCCATTTTGAAGTTCTGACGCGTGTACTCGAACTTTCCCCCTCAGTGACTGTGTTCCGTGCTTTCTACACCCGTACGTATAGTGACGGATTGTTTTCCTTTGCTAAGCATTCTACTTCGGCTCCGTCTTGTTTTCCAAAACCCCCGGACTCCATAAAAAATTGGACGGACCATTTTTTCTGGGTTGACTCTTGCATATTTCCCATTTCCGTCCCTTTATATACGGGAGGTGTCCTAGAAAAGGATTTGGCTCCCCATCTTACTGCTCGTCAAGAGCAAACCGTTAAACTTCTTGAAAGCCATAAGGCTCCTTTCCGCCGGTATCCGAAGTGCTCCTTATGCCTTGTGGGTTTGAGCCCGTACTATCCTTTTGACAAAAAAAATTATCCGGCTTTTGACCGTCCTGACAGAACGGGTGGGTGTTATTTCCTTTTAGTAGTGGTACTTTTATATTATAAAACCTGATTATTTGATGTTTATTTTGCAGATATGGGTTTGTTGGATTTTATCAAGACTGCTGACCCTCGAAAGGTCCGGGCGGTGGAGGTTCAGAAGGGAGATGATCAGGTGACATTGCTAGAGAGTACCCGACATTGCTTCATGCCTCTGGTGATTCCTGCAGCTGGGGGTAGTAGTTCTGTCGCGGCCACGGAGATCCCTGCTCCGATTGAAGGAGGGCAGGAAGATGTTGCTGAAGAGAATGCTTATCTAGAGTTAGCGGACCCGGATGAGGGTACAGCCATGGCGAGGCAGAGTGAGGAGGAGGTTGTCACGGAGCGACCCAAAAAGATTAAGAAGAAAAGACTGATAAGGCAGAGCGATGTTCTCCCTGCTAAGAAGTTGAGGACGGACCACCCTTCCCTTGCTTCCGGTACCAGAGGTAAAACCCTTGCTGGTTTGGAGCAGATTATGCTGGTTTGGAGCAGATCGATGCTTTTCTAGCTATCAAAGTTCCTACATATATTGAGGAAGGTTATTATGATTCAGAGGGAGACGTTTTATATCTTGAGAGTTTGCTTAGAGATGATAACACCCATAATCTCTCTTCCGATGTATTTTTCGATCATGAATCACAACACATTAAGAATGAATCAAACCATGATACTTTGATAACTTCTTTTCCCAAGAATGATCCTCTTCACCATGAGTTCGCTGGTGAAGTCATCACGATTCCTCCAGGAATTGTTAGAGAGAACAAGGATTATATCAATCGAATTTCGTTGCTATGCGGAAATTCATCTTCCCGGCGAATTCATTCTTCCAGGTCGCCAAAAATTCATTATAATCTCGAGGATAGTGACTCTATAGGAAGAGATCGATATATTTTCTGAACAGATGATTCGATACCACCAGGTTATTGAAAGTGGATTTGACTCGGAAGAAGATTTTTTTGACCAATCTTGCTTACGATGATCCCATTCCCGTATATGAACTCGTTTAACCTTCGTCATGGAACCCGATGTGCCGTGATAAACAATGTTGTGAAAGAGAATATTTGACCTAGGGGGAGGTGTGATTAAGTTTGAAGTGATGATTCTTTCACATTTGTCACTTGGATTTTCTTCAGTGTCTCTCTTACCTGAGGTTTCTTTACTTTCTCCCTCCCCCCCCCCCCGCGCCGAGGACACCATTTTTGACCCCCGGACTTCTCCACTTAGAAGCCGGTGGCTTCATCGGGATGAACTTTCTCGTGCTATTAATTGTTTATCACAAAACAATCAATGAAAGCCCGATGAGATTTTCTCTTCCTTTTGCTTCCCCATAGGACGAATGAAATTCGGGATCGAGTCAAGCTATGCGACTCGGTTACAAAAAACAAAGCGCTTCGTGGGAGGCACCCTATGCTTATCTTTCTATCTTCTTTCTTAGTTCTATTGTGATGTGAGGAGGCTTGTACTCTTCCGATTCTTGTTGTTTGTGTTTGTGGTTTTTTGTAGGATTAACCCAAAATTTTCTAAAGACTCTAGTGTTCGGTGTTTTGCCCCGGTCCACTCGAGCTTCCTAGCCTTTGCTTGCCATTAGTTTGGGGAAATCCGATATCCTAAGATTATTATCGACTAACATTTATCTTTTAGCATACTTGATAAACGGCTTAAGATTTTTGTGATACTTTCTCCACGCTTGGATTATGCATTCGACTTTTTGAGTTCTAGTATGAGGTTTTTAAGTCTTAGGCTAGGAAACATTAAGGACAATGTTTAATTTTAGTATGGGGTAGTATATCTTCGATATGATCTTACCTATCTTTGCCCGTTGTTTCCACGTACCTCGTTTTCCCACAAAAATTTTAAAAATATGAAAAAATTTTAAAATTTTCAAAAATAAAATAAGTGTTTTGTCACAATTTGGACTTTCCTAATGGGTAGAATAAGAATAAATTTTGACCCGATCGAGCGTGTTGAGCTCTAGCTTATTCCTTAACTTTTAGGCTAAGCGTTCGCGGAAATTCGCGAAGAACGAAAAATGATAGAGTTAAGTATGAGTGGGATGCTAAACAAGGATTAGTTGGAAATCTTAAGAGCATAAATGTATGTAATTTGTGGTTTTTTTCTCCCATAAGCTCTTAACCGGATTAATAATGCGTGCTGTCTTTGAAGATTAAACTTAAATCAACAATTTTTATGTAATGTATAACAAAAATTTTAGTCTTAGTTCAAATTTATACTTGAATTTTTCAAAAAGAAGTCTTCTCTATATAAAGTAAAAAAAATAATGAAAAATGAAAAAATATATATAATAAAAGCTGTGGGCTGATAAAAGTTTACTACCTCTTGCCGGCTCACAACCGATGTGGTAGTCTTCTAAAGAAAGCCCATAGTAAGAATAAAAATCCGAGACTGATAAAAGTTTGCTGCATCTTGCCGGCTCACAACCGATGTTGCAGCCTTCTAAAAGGTCGAGGGTTACAATTGCATAAATGTTTAATATTAAGTTTGAATTAATAAATAGATTTCTTTTTGTTAAATTCAAATATGCTTTTGAACTTTGACTATTCTATTTTAAAGCTATGTATATTCGGGAAACCTGAGAGTTTTTGAAACCTAAGGTCCGTGAGTCCCGATACTAGTCTCTGTGGGGTGTCAAAAGCCTGGTCACTTAGCCGCAAGGTTGGGATGTGCCGAGACGAAAGTCGCTACATGGGATGATCTCGCCTTCAAACTTATTATTCTCGGGTGGAACATGAAGCATAGAATTTTGCAAAACGTTGATCCACGGTTGAAATTCAAAATAGCACATTCACCTAAGATATAATAATTGTCGGGAGTGAAAAGTTCACAAATTGCAAATATGAGTAGTATTAGCATCTTTACTGATATTTAACTGTGATTTCGTTTTAAGCTTAGTTTGGAACAAGTGAAAAGTCGGGAACGATGAATTTATCCTTTTTGGGGCATTCTCGGATCGAAATGCATCTTGTTCTATGATCCCTAACAGTTATGGAAATAACGAAAGTCGGAATATTCTAGGTAATTATTAAAAAAAATCATAAAAATGGAAAAAGTTTTGAAAAAGGGAAAATGGGGTGTTTTAAAGCTTGTGATTTCTTAAACTCCCCCTACAAAAGTCTTTGCTACTTTTTAAAGATTTAGTTTGAGGAAGTTTTTGAGGTATTTGATTTTAGAGCATATAATATTGCGTGAGGACACGACAATCACTTAGTTTGGGGAATTTTAATATGTGAGAAATCACATATCATTTCCATATCAAAAATAGCCTTAAATGATCAAAATGTGCAAAAATATGCTTGTATCTGTGTATTTTGTTGTTTGTGAATGTGTAGGTACGAATATTGCAAAAATCACAAGAAAACGGTCAAAAACTGGACAGACACGGAAACGAGAACGGATAAAGTGCAAAAGAGCCGGAAGTATCTAGCAAAAGGTCAACAAAGTCAAGTCTTGGTCAACAATGGTCAACTCACAAAATGACAAAACCCTTGAAAATACCCAAATGCCCTTATTGTGAACTCATTTTCACCAAAAGTCCCTAAACCCTTAAAACCCTAACACCGTTAGTCCTTTAACACTTGAGGACTAACGGTCGTTAAATCTCTTATAAAACCAAAACATAAACCTTTACACCCGGCCCAATTCCATTTTAATAAATCCAAAGCCCAAGTCAAAACTTACCCAACGTTCAAAAACAGTTAAAAAGGGTGTGAGTCCCTTTTTACTGTTCATCATCTTCTTCAATCAATTACCCGTCAAAATCAAAAGGTTAATTCAATTGATGATGTGGCATCAAGGATGCGGAGTACTATGCTATGAGCTGGAAAAGTTAGAGTAATCTATGCTCTCTCATTGGTCAGCGGACAAGGTAGGACACGTGGAGTTAAGGAAACAACAAAGGAATGAAATATTTACTACTAATCTTTTGCTAAAGAAGACAGTTACTCTGGGACACTACGATTGCCCGCGAGCAATCCGTTTATTGTGCTCACTTATTTGATCCAACGGCTTAAACAAAGGATCCAATGATTGGCATTAAAGAAGGACCAGATCAAAGCTTGGAGGAGCATGTTGAGAGACCTAGAAGCTTCTCTATAAGCTATAAATACAAGACCTTCTCACACACAATGGGAGTAGCTAGTTAGATAGATTTTTATATTTTAGCTTATTAATTTAGCTTATGTAATTTTTCTTTAAAACTGTTTTTAGCTTATTGTTTACTAAATGTAATTTCCTTTTTCACTATTGTAATCAGCTCTTTTATTAATAGAAGTCAAGTTTTCTTATTATGCACTTTACTTTTCTCAAGCTTACTTTTATACAAAATTTTGTTAAATAAGCTGTTACTGTTTCATAAGCTTGTTATAAGCTCATCTCAAGCTCATCTAAGTCTCTAAGCTTAGATTGATCTCAACTTAATCATTAACTTTACTTAAATCTAAAATCAGTTTAATACCCTAGGCTATGGATGGATTTGGTTGCTTTGGATGATAAGCTTACCCTGGAAGAGCTTATTGGACTTTACTAGCTTATCCTTGTGATAAGCTAGAGCTTGTTGATGGCTCAAAAGAGCTTTTAATAGCCTTGTTTAGTGCAGAGGCTTAAGTAAGTTTTCATTTTCCTTAACTAGCTTTAAAACTGCTAATTAGCTTAATTTTGCTTAATTTCTGCTTATTGATATTTAGTTTAGCTTAATTGATTTAGTTATAGTTAATTTGTGCTTATTGTGTTTAATTTGTAGTTTAAAATCTTTAGTTTTCATGTTTCTGTCTTAAAATCAGAGAAAAACCAAAAATATAGCATAGTTGTTAGCTTATTCATTCTGGCTTATTTGTTTGCTTAATAATGTTTAATAGGGTTGCTATAAGCTGTCTAATATCTGGTATTTGAGCTGTGTTATTTAAAACTTATTTTGATAAGCTAAAAATGGATTTGATGAATTTAAAGGGGTGTTTGGGTCAAGCAGTACTAACTCAAGTTAGTACTGCTTGAGGCCAATTGGTCCTTTGATTTCAATTTGAATCTCATATTTGAGTTTATCAGTGTAGGATTTAGGGGCTTTGTTAGCTTAATTCAGTTTTAATCAAAGTTAGTTAGTTGTTGTTAAGCATCTGTTAGAATATAGTAAGTAGAATAATCATTTTAAGCTTATTTGGTTTCTAGTTGTTATTACTGCTTCATTTGCTCCTTATAAAGTGTTTTCTAGTAAAATTGGTAGCCTGCAATAGTTGGATTTAGGTGTTGATTCATTTTGATGGTCAATTGCATCAGCATCTTTAATAGATAAATAGCCACTTTCTAGCTTAATTTTCAGATAGTATAAGTATTAAGTAGGTTTTGATTTTTAGCACACAAGTATTTTGTAGAACATTAATCATCTGTTTTAACTTGTTTCTCAAAAATCAGCTTATTTGTCTATCTGTTTTAAGCCTTTAAAATAGCACTTCTTCATTTACATTAAATGTTAAAAAACCAAAAATATAGTTTTCTGCCTGCACAGCTTTTTCATTAAGCTTTTTCTCTGCTTATTTGATTTTCAAAATGTCATTTGTTCGATGTTTCTAGTAGTTTTTTGGCTAATGTTTAAGTAGGTATAGGGCTTTTAGGTATAAGGATCCAATAGCTTATATTAAAATAAGCTCAAAGTTCCCATTAAGGCCTGTTTGGCTAAACAGTTTTCATTAAGTGCTATTTAGCTTATTTGTGCTTATCTGCTTATTTTCCTAGCTTATTTAGGTCTAATATAGCTTATTAGGTTAGTGTAAGTCTATTTTAGCTTATTTCCTTAGGTTTAGAACTTATTTTTAGCTTATTTCTGAGCTTATTTTAGGTTTATAAAAATAGTTGTTTTGCAAAAGTAGCTTATTTTTAAGTGTTTTCAAAAGTTGTAAAAAAATGGCAAAAATTAAAACACTTGGGATAGTGGGAAGCCCCGGGTGAGCAAGACTCGAACACGGGACCTCTACCACCCTCACCAAACGTTTTAACCCCCACACACTCAACCATTGTGCTACAATAGCTCATCCGGTATATCTTTGCACAATCTATTATTTATATACGTTTTAGGCTTTTAGTATAATAAGAAAACAATTGCAAATTTCCAAATTCTAAGTTGTTGAATTGTGTTAATAAGCTCTCACTTAAAGCTTATTAATAAGCTGTCTTTATTAATCAACCTAAAAAAGTTAAGTAGTAACAAGAAAAGTCACAAAAAATTCACCCAAAACACCACAGCTTATTTTATGGATGATAAGCCGGATATGGATGGGCTTATGGACTCACTAGCTTGTTAAACACAAGCTAGACTTTTTGATAAGCTTCTTAATGGTGCAGTTAGTAGCCTTGTTTAGAGCTAAGGCTTTGGTAAGTCATTTTTCCTTCAATTTAAGCTAATTTTCTGCATTTGCTTATTTTTTAGCTTATTAGTGCTTATTTCTTATTTGAATATGCTTATTTGAGCTTATTATTAATGTGTGAACTTCTGTCCTTGAGACCCTTGGCCTAAAAATTCAGCCCTCGTAAAGCAATTTTAGAAAATAAAGGGGTGTTTGGCACAAGGCCAAAATGGGTCAATTTGGGTTCTGCTTTGGGTTGGGTCACTAAGTTTGTTTTTAATAGCTAAATTAAGGTTTTACAGCTACTTTTGTAGAAGTCTTATAGATAAACTTCAAGGTTTAAGTTTTTATGGCTAAGGTGTAAGTCTGTGATGATTTTAAATTTTTAGATTTGCTTATTTTGATAACTAGCTTATGGTAGTTAGTAATCCTTATTTTCATGCCCATGTTGAGTGATGTGATGCATTAGAGTTAAGTGGAATATTCCTGCACTTGTTGTTGTAGTTTGACATTATCTGTCAAAGTAGTCTAGCATTTTTAAAAACTATCACTTTTTAATCTCAATTGCAGATAGGATAACAATAATTTTAAGGGTTAAAATTTCTTTGTATAAGCTCTTTGGTTGTTAATTCATATGAGTTTCAGCTTATTTTGTAGTCTAATTCTTCTTTGATTGCTTAAATTTAAGTCTGCAAATCCCTCTTTGCCTATTATAAAATCTAAAAATAGTATAAGCAGCCTGATCTAGCTTTTTCATTAGCTCTTTTTATAGTTCAATTGAATTTCAAATTCCAACTTCTTTGTTGATACTTGTAGCCTCTAGGATAAGTTTTAAGAATATGCAGTGCTTTTTCTCATAGAATCCTGTCTAGTGCCTTAAAAATAAGCTGATAAGTGCCCATTTAGGCTATTTGGCTTAGCTGCTTCCCCTCGTGCTGAGTTACTTATTTTGTGCTCTTCTTCTTATCCCTTTTGTTTGCTTATTTGATAGTGCAATTTGCTTATTAGCTTTTTAAGAAGCCCTAGCAGCTTAAGTGTTCAACTGGCAGTACTAACTCTTAAGTTAGTAATGCTGAGTTCATAAGCACTTTTTGGCTTATTTTGTGGTGCTTATTTGTTTTCAATTGATATTACATGCTTATTGCATGTCCCTTTCTTTGTGTTCGTGCTTATTTTCCTTTTACTTAAGCTTAAACTGCCTTAAAAAGCCAAAAAGAAAAGCTCTTAAGCCCTTTGTCATCATAAGCAATCTGTCTGTTTGTTTAAGCTGTTTCCAGCTTATTTATTGCTTTTCATAAAAAGTCATAGTTGAGAAAAATGCTTATTCTTATGTGCTTTATAAGTTTGTAAAAAAAATTGAAAAAAAAATATAGGGGAAGCTTGGAAGTCAGGGGTGAGCTAGGGCTCGAACCCCCGACCTCAACAAGCCTCAACCCTTATAAACCCCAAAGCCTCTACCGCTGTGCTACAATAGCTCATCCGGTAGAGGTTTGTTGGGTTTAATATTTAAGGGTGTTTTGGGCTTTAAGCCTTCAGCCCACTTTTTGCTTATTACACAGCTTATTTGATAAGCTGTGTAAGTTTTTATATTTTTCATAGGACTGTCATTCTTTAAGCTATTTTGTGTAATTTTTCTAGAATTTTTTATAAACATTTAGTATTTTTTATAATTTATTTTCATTAAAAGTTTAAAAAATTCATAAAAAATAAAATAATTATCAGAAAAATATAAACTTTTTTTAAAATTTTTTCTTTTTTCATATAGTTTCTAGGAAAAATATTAGTTTTTGTTTAGGGTCATTTTTCCAAAGTTTCATTTTTTTAAAGAACGGGATTCGTTCCCATTTTTGATTTGACTCGTTTTTGGTCCAAACGAACTCCGTTTTCGATCTAGTTTTTTTTTAAACTTCGTTTTTAGTCAAGTAGAATCTATTTTTAGTTTAAAAATTGTTCTAGGGTTAAAATTGCAAAATTTAGGTTTTTGACCCTCGTTTTTTCGTGCCCGTTTTAGGTTTTAAGTTATTTAGCTTTCGTTTTTAGGTTTTATTTAATCGTTTTTTCTTATTTAACTGGTAGAAATAGAAAACCAATCATAACCTTGTCATATTCAAACATCAATCATCAATCCGTCAGTCGATTTTCCATTCAAGCCTCGTTGGGACTTAACGACCCGGGAATCATACTTCCGGACACACATATATATATTTTAATTTGTAAACTCTTGACCAATACTTGGCTAAAGGTAATTGGTTGAGTGTTTGCTTGATATTTTATATATATATATATTATTGACGAATCAATTTTTGGCGCCGCTGCCGGGGAGGCTGTGAAACGAATTATCGTTACGTTTGACAAATTGTGTTTGAATTTGTGAATATCTTTTTTTTTATAAAAATACAAAAATATTTTTCATTTCTTTTTTAGTATATATTTATAAAATAAGAAAAACCAAAAATATAAAAGCATTGTCTTAATCAAGAAATAAAAATCATCAATCATATAATACTTTCACTAAAGTATTATCATAATAATTTCGGTGAATTGTTGGTCCCAATCGGAACAAAAGATTTAAAACTTGCCATTTGTGGTCTCTTACGACGTACGGCTCACTCGATTTGATTAACAAACTAAAAAGTGGGTTAAGGAGGTTGTTCGAAGGAACTACGACCCGAAGGAGAAATAAGCTTCGGCTATTCCTAATCCTCCGCTCACATGTGCAGTTTCTCTTTTGAGTAGCTACCGTGGAAGTAAGTAGATATTTGGTTGAAGTTGTCCTACCTATTTGTCCATTAATTTACATTGTGAATAAAATCTTTGAAAAGCAAAAAAATAGTGTAAAATCTTCATCTTTTTTATTTCTATTTTGTTGCTTGCGCACTCATTCTCAAGCCCAGTAAACGTCGACACCAAACAAGTCCGGACAAAAATCTTCTGTTGAAACACCCCAATCTTGAGAAACCAAAATAAACATCCAAAAAAAAAAAAAAATTAGTGTAAATTTTCTTTTTATATTTCTATTTTGTGCATGCGCACTCGTTCTCAAGCCCGTAAACGTCGACAACAACAAGTCCGACAAACTTCTGTTGAATCACCAAATCTTGAGAAACCAAATAACAATCAAGAAACTTTCAATCCTCCCATAGTTACGATGGACGATAATCGTACTATCCACATGCTCACATCTGATATTTCAACAAGATCACTTCTACGATGAAGTTCCCGAACATCCCGAGTACGTCGGTTAAGCTTATGCTTTTCCCATTTTCCCTCGAGGGAGCCGCCCGGATTTGGCTTGAAAAAGAACCCCCTCGATCGATTCTTACATGGGATGATCTTGTTTCGAAATTCATTAACAAATTCTTCCCTCCCTCTAAAACAACAAATCTTCGAAATGAAATCACGAGATTTCAACAAAAATTTGATGAAACGTTTTACGAGGCATGGGACCGATTCAATGATCTTCTTAGGGGATGCCCGCATCATGGGTTTTCAGAATTGCATCAACTCGATACATTCTATAATGCCCTAAATTCGAATGATCAAGATTCATTGAACTCCGCTGCGGGTGGTAACTTTTTGGATAAAATGCCTCGAGAATGCCTAAAAATCATCGAAAGCAAATCCAAAGTTCGTCAATCACGAAGCAAGGCAGTCGTTGCCAAAGTGAGTACGAGCTCTTCTACCCCAGCAGTTTCATCCGATGTTGCTGAGCTGAAAGATATGGTTAGAGCATTGATTCTCGATAAGAAAAACCAAACCCCAGCTCCCGTAAAAGCGGTTGAGCAAAGTTGTGTAACTTGTGGGGGTGGTCATTCTTACCAAAATTGTCCAGCCACCGATAGCAACATTTATCGTGACAATATCCAAATTGTCCAGCCACCGATGGCAACATTTATCGTGACAATATCCAAGAGTATGTGTCACAAGCCGCTGCGGCAAATTTCAACCAAGGAAATACCGGTTACCGACCTCAGATGGTTGCAAATCAAATTCGACCTCCCGGTTTTCCTCCCGTTCAAAGCCATCAAGGAAATAATCAAAACAATTTCAATCGGGGAAACAATTACAATCAAAACCGAGGGAACAATTTCAACCAAAGCCAAGTTTACCGTCCCCAGGTTAATCAACCACCAGCTTACCAAGCTCCTGTTCCTCAGACACATGGTGTGTCCAAAACTGATTTTGACAACTACGTCAAGGCTAATGATGCAGTTCTGAGGAATATGCAAAACCAAGGCCAAACCTTGCAAAACCAAATGGCCAATTTAACGGACATTGATAAGTGCTTAATTACACATATCTTTTACCCCTGAAAACGAGCTTAAATGACCAAAAACAGACAAAAACTGCCAAATATATGTTTGTTTTGCATTTGTATTGTGCAGGAAGTGGATATCACCAACCTGAATGGAAGATTTGAAAGTATCACCACGCCGAAGGATTTTGGGGGTGTTTGCATATCAAGGACCCGCGATTCCTTCTACTTCATCTTCTCCTCCGAAAGTGATGAATCGTGATACCGAGGTTACAAAGGACACGATGCTTCCTACTAATAACGGAAGCACCGAAGACGTCCAACCTCCGGTAGTTCAAGTCCAATCTCAAAATCCAATCTCCGAGCCCGATGTTGATCTGTTAGTGCTCCGATACCTAACCAACAAACATCAATTCCGTTTCCTTCAAGAAGAAACGATGAAAGGCCGCCGTGAACAAGCTAACGACCAAATGAGAAATTCTTAACGAATCTTTAAGATTTGAGTTTCGAAATTAGATTTTTAACGGATGGCCTTGAACCTTTTATGCCAAAATTTGCCTCGGACTCTAAAACTTTAATCTAAACAAAGAGAAGTTAAGTGAAATGGGCTAAACTCCCCATTGACGAGATTGCACAACAGTCATCCCTAACAAGTTACCAAAAAAACTTGGAGACACTTGGCCGATTCTCATCCATGTGAATTTATTCGGGATTAATACATGCACACGACCTTGGCCGATCATGGCGCAAGCATTAAATCTTATTCCGTACTCTCGCGTCTGGAAAGACCTCTCTCATCCTGAACTAACCCAACTTGCACGACGCAGAAGCTAGCGGACCGTTCAATCACTGACGATCGTATCGCCAAAGACGTCCAATTAATGTGGGAAAGTACATTTTCCCAGCGAGATGGATCACCGAAAAGGGTTGAAGGTCAATTTGAAAAACTCTCAAGACATGATTGAGTTGGAAAGAACGAAGATGACATTTGCAAAACATTAGAGATCTTTAATCTTATTATAATATCTAGTACATTATGCTTTAACTTTTTATTCCGCATCTTAGGATAAGAATAGGTAAAATACTAAGTGCATGAGACTTGGATGATCTTTTCCAATTTATCATCCTATCAACTTTCTATGTGAACTAATTCTAGGGGATTATGATATGCGTATAATACTACTATATGCTAAATGATTTGCATCTTAATTTAGGACCCTATATTCTTGCTTGATTTAGTTGATTCTTGAGTTTAGAAGATGCAAAAATCACTAGACATAAGAAAGAGAAAAACTGGAAAATATCGTTCTCTCCAGAAAACAACCCCCATAAAGAACCGGCGGCCCCCTAATATATATATGGGACCACCCAACAATATGGGACCGCCAACAGAAGGGAACGGAATTTTTAACTTCACCTCTTTTTCTGTATCTTTGACCCTGCTATACATAGTCTCATGCTGAAATTTCCCTGATTAGCCAAACCACCTCTTGAACCTTTTATCACTCAAACCATGCTTTGCCACTTTCTAACATTGCTTCCATTATTTAACTTATCCATCCTTCTTCATTCACCATCACCAACTTCTTCTGTTTATCATCTTCACTTTCACCATCAATGTCTTGCTCAAACCACCATCCAAACTTCTCTAGAAAACCAAGAATGTCGATAAGACAAGTATGGAAGCGCAAGACATGAAAGCTATCCACCCCAAAATCATCACCTCCTTCCCAACATGACTCAGCTCTATTTCCTCCTTAGTCTAATCTTCAATCTCTTCACCACCTATCCACAATCCACACTAAAGATCAAATGATTAACCAACTTCACAACATCTCCACCATTCTTGATTCACACACTAACCCATCCAATGCCTACATTCATGTACCACCTTCACCACCACCATAACCAATTCAATCCTCCTCAATGATCAATTGAATTCACTCAAGCTTTTGTCATTGTTGCAAATATTCTAGACACCAAATATTCACAATTGAGAACTGACATCAACTTCATACAATTCCATCACACCTGTCTCATTCCTTAAACTCGTCACGTCCTCCAAATCATGTTCACCAACCTCATCTTTATCCCACTTAAAAAAATCATTACTCATATTATTAATCTACCAAATAATCGACCGTCCCACATTTGAATATGACTATCTTTTAGATTTCAAAACATCCCACAAACGTGTACTCTGAATGCCCTTAAAATGCCTTTACTTTATGCTTATCTACTTTATCTGTTAATGATTATACAAACCATTCACGTTATAAATTATCGTTATCTCTATATTAAGTTTTTTTTTGGGGGGTGATTTAATGCAAACAATTCTTCATAATATGATGTTTTTTCTTAAGTAATGGATGAAACTACTTTATGATTTAACTTGCATGAATTGCTATTAGTGCTACTAGTTGGGAATATATTGTCTTGCACTTGTACCTCTAACTTTGTTGTGTAGCAAATTTTTTTTTGTAAGATCGATCCCTTGGTGCCCCAAACTAAGGGGAGCATATATCAAGGGGGAGTCTTGATATCGTCGACTCTTTTCTCTCTACAACAATTCGACAATCATCCTTTTTGAATTTGACAAAAAGAGGAGAAATGGAATGAAAACTCATTAATAATCTTGAAACATTTAATTTTATACAAAATGAGTTTATATTTTGTCATCATCAAAAAGGGAGAGATTGTTAATACAAACAATGTCTAAAAACATTATTTATATTTTTCGACCTCTTCAATGTGTTAAGATAATAACAAAATTTAAAACCGTTATTATAATAAAAATAAATGTTTACAATTTATTAATGTAAAATTTCCATTTCTAATGATTAGGACACATAAGGAATGTACAAGCAAATCATTAAGCATAGATTTATGTGATTAAGAATATTTTTTTAACCATCACATTTTTACAAAAGTATTTTCACAAAAATAAATATACAAAATACTTTTTTAATAGAAAAAAAGTTTTATTTAAAACTTAAATTTGAAATTCAAATTTCCCCCCCAAAAGGGAACCTTCCATACCAGATACAACATTCCTCACAAAAAGACAAAAACATGAGCAAAGTCTACTAGGTGGCCCCCTTATAGTCACGGCGGCCCCCAGATATATCTGGGACCACCGGGACCACCTGCAGATGACCGTTGGATTCGATGGCTATAAATACTACACTATTTCCTGCAGAAAAACACACCCCTTTGCATGAATTTTTCCAATCTTCTTTCTCTCTCTAAAAAGCTTATTTCTCTTACTAAATCTCTGGATCACATTGTTTGATCTTGTTTCAAGTGACCTAATCTCTTCTTCTCATCTCTCCTCTCTATCAAGTGCAAGAGAAGAACATTTGTATTTGCCAAGAAACGAATTGTTATTTAGTGATCTCTCCTTTTTTCTTCTAAGTACAAATCTCTATGTATTATCTGGGTTATTGTGTGACTCGGATTGTGTGTAAATCCGATAGTGTAGATCTTTTGATTATATAGTGTTTGTGAAGTGGTAGATTGGTTCTAGCTAAGATTAGAACTCGACATTTAGCTTAGTGTCAGAAAACAACGTAAGCGACGTGTAAACAGTTTTCTCCGCCTGAAGGGAGCTTGTTGACATAGTGAAATCTCGAGTCGGATACTCGGGGAGTGGAGTAGGGCGAAGAAGAGCTTCGTAGCCGAACCACTATAAATCTTGGTGTCTTGGTTTGATTGTTCCTTCTCTCATCTCTTTATATTGTTGTGATTGTTATTTAGTATTAGTTTAGATATTTACATTATTGATTCATATTATTGATTGGTTGAACATACAACTCGAATCTAAGTATTTTAAAAGCAAACTTTTTAAAAACGTAAAACGAACCTGTAAACTATTCAACCCCTCCTTCTAGTTTCCACATTTTTAAAAATTTAAGCATAATTTAAGCCATTTTTAATGGAAAAATAGGGAACAAGTAACTTCTAAATTCGCCCATCCCCCCACTAAGTTATAACACGTCCTCGTTGTAATAGATAAAACATTAAAAAAAACGGGATATAAAAAATTAGAACGAGAAACTCCCTGATGTTTTGTCTTGGTAATTCTCCAAGAGAGTTTATAGCAAGAATGTGTGTTTTAAATGCATCTGAATTTCAGCATAACTACAACACACTTAGGATTCCAAATGATCGATACTTCTCCAACTTCGTCGATTTTTTTTCCAGCGAGGTCTTGTGTAAAATATAGGAAAAACATGCAAAATCCTATCTCGGTATCCTACGGTAATAAAATATAAAATCAATAAACTGTACAGGAACAAAATGCCATATCCATAAACTGGAATACGCCATATGGAGAAACCTCTAAAAATGGGTCAGTCTGCTGAATACGCCGTATCATGTGTATGAATACGCCGTATAGACAAAACAGATAATAAAGTTTTTAAATGCAAAAAAATAAAGGACTGATAACGTCCAAACATTCAATACTCAGCCTAGAAGCAAACACCATATGGGCCCTACATGGAGCGGACACCTGATGATGTCTGGGGAAGACAAACAGATAAAAATAAAATAACAAATCCGGTTGTCACCCGAGAACATTTTTCTTTTTAGCTAGACTTTAAGTTAGACTTTTTCTTCAGCATCCTTCACACGGTGCGTGTTACCATCCATCCTTCGTCCTTTTTTTGAAAAAATTCTTGGTAGATTTGAGACACGCTATCTTCGTTCCTTTCTTAAGCATTGTATTCATATTTTTTTATTGCAATGTATTCTTTGTTAGGTCCCAGTGGTATTTTATAGCTTCAAACTTCTGGGCCTTGCATATCCTTTTATAAGGTTGCTCATCATTCATTTTGTTGCCCTTAAACTGCTTCATTCCAGCTGAGTTTCATTCCCTTTTTTTTAGTGTTATTTTGTTCTTGAGGTTTCAAATAAGGCTTGAAGAACGAGTTTAGTAGAAGCATTGGGAGGGTTTCCATAGTTAGATTCCTCCCACTTATTATTGCATGGTACGATGCCCTCAATTCGTCTTTTATTCCAGCTTCCATTCATCCAGGAATGGAATAATACCTTTTTAGTTCTTACTATCCACTCTCATATGGTTTCGATGACGAGTTTACTCATGATATGAATTCAAGTGGAATATCCCCCATTATCCCCTTCTTGTTTACCTACAACTCATCTCACTAGTTTCTTTCCCAAGTGGTAATTTTTCCATCCCCCTAATGTATCCACCATTGTCTTGCATCATCGGCCAGTGAGAGAGGAAAAACCTTCATTCGTAGTCGATGGGATTCTACACCAGAAATTTTGATTAAATCAAGTATTTCAAGAACCTTAGCAATGTGGTCCACCACGTCTTCATCAAACATTCCGTGTTTGCATTACTTTGTAAACCTCATCAAAATTCCTTGTTGAGTTCAATATTTATATCATCGTCGGTATTTGGTTTAGCGGGATTTGATGCAGCTTGAGTCTTTTCCATGTATTTCTTTAAAATTGGTTCTACCATAGTCCCTACGAGTAGTATCTCCTTTAATCAACTAGCTTTGATAAGTATGATCTGTCACAAAGGTAAAAATATCAGCAGGATTTACTCTAAAGAAAGATAGAAAATTAAGCATGGAAATCAAATATAGAGAATTAGTTTCTGTTACTGTATCAGACGATCGATACGCCGTATTCATTTCATCTGAATACGCCGTATTAATTTGTTGATTGAATACGCCGTATCTAATGAAAGTAAATACGCCGTATCAGGTTATCGACCAGAACAGTGTATGGAAAACAATTAAACACACAAAACCATTAAACAAATTTACAAGCAAATACACAAATATACAGAATTTTACAAAAGTTTACACTAATCTAAATTACACTAATCCTAGATTACACTAATCCTAAGGGTTAGATCTAATCTAATTCTAATAACCAAAATATCAAATAAAAATCAAGATTAAAGTTTCACTCCCCGGGAACGGCGTCAAAAACTTGATTGTGTTGTCGTGTAGGGTTGTAGTTTATGATAGTTCAAGTTTTTAATTTATATTTTGTCGACTTTACCTAAAACAACACTTTAACGGGTAGTGTACCTGGTCTGATGAGTTCGGTGTAAGTATGGGGTCCCCGAGCATAAGAGCGATAACTAATCTTTTTATTTATCATATTTTAGTAACAAACTAAGTTAAATTTCAACTAGTTAATTCTATTTTAAATGTTAAACCTATTCAAACTATGTTATATCCTATTCTAAAGGATAAAAGGGGGGAGGTTTTCAGACCTGAGAGAACTGCACCGACTTGTGGTGCCTTAGATCCTACTTAAGCAAGCACAATAACACACGCAAGCAGATAGACAAAAGATAGAAGTAGGCGTTCTAGCCAAAATATAAAAAACTGTATTAACATGATTAATTCCATAGAAATGTTATTGGTTTGTTTATTAAGTGCAATGAATACTTATCTCGAGGCGGCATGTCATTCTTAAGACTTAGGTGTTACTTCTTCCTAAGACCTAGACACGTAGAATTCTATCACAATTAAATGCATCCGCATAAAGCATACCTATTTACTGATTGATAATATATCTTAGGGTTAAAGCGACTGGTGATCTTGTTAAACCCTAGCTCAATAGATACTTAAACCCACTTACTGCCTAACGATAATTTATGAACTATAGTCCACTTGCCAAGTCTTAACCAATTGAATTAAGAATGTAGCTCGTTGATCCCAAGGGTCACTTCCGGTCCAACTAAGCTCACTAATCTAAAGGCGAAGATAGGTCATTATTTGTGATCCTATTGGTCTAGATATATAAATCACTATATGGAGAGCCATCCCGACATCTAGTTAACTTGGTTCGTATCACTAGATCCAGTTAAATGATAGGTCGCATACAAAAGCACGTCAACAAGTATAAATTGATAAACATAAACAAGCAATCAACGATAAATTAAGCATTCGAGATAAACAAACCAAACATCCAAATCTTTATAATAATGGCTAATACCTAAGGGTATTAGCCCTCAAACGTCTTAATCAATACAAGAGTAATAATCCAACCAAGGTAAACTAACTGAGTTAAACGAATGATACCAAAAATGGAACGATTACTAGAGTATAGGAGATTACAAAGTGTTTCCTTTGGAATTGATAGCTTTGTTATGGACCTCGTTCTCTGCTCTTCTTGTCTTTTGAAAATCGACTTTTGTGGTTAAGGTATCGAAAATATGATCAAGCACACTGAAAACCCATTTTTAGGTTTTCTATTTATAGGGTCTGGAATTTGTTTGATACGGCGTATCGAGTGACTTAGATACGGCGTATCGGGGGTTTCTTGGAGTAGGGACCACGTTCGATATCTTCCAGAATATTTTATTTAATTAAATTGAATACGACGTATAGACTCCTGGATACGGCGTATTAATCTTTATTCCTTCATGGTCTTTTGTGAAGTGCAGGCACAAATACGACGTATCTTCCTTGATGGATACGGCGTATAGGATGTCAGAGTCAGTTTCTTCAAATGTCTTTGTTTAAGCTCCGGAATGCGTGCCTTTTTGCTAATCTTTACCAAGTACTCCATAATTATTGTAATTCTCAAATACAAATGATTAAGTAACAATTCTTGCAATAATTATAACAAATGGGTTATTTACATGGGATAAATGATGCTATAAAAGTGACATTATTTGATGTCATCAAAAGTATATAAATTTGAGCCCCTTGATCCTTTGAGTAAATCAACACCTTCTAAGTTACGAATGTAGCAGGTGTGTTTGTGAAAAGCAACCTCAAGACCGGAATTACAAAATTGGCCAACGAAAACTAAGTTGTGACCTAACCCTTCCACGTAGTAAACCCCAGAAATCGTAACATTTCCCATCTGATAGTCTCCATAGCCCATAATCTTTGCAATATGATCATTTCCGAATTTAACAGTACCCAAAAATTTGTGAACAAAGTTGATGAGCTGAGAGCGGTTTCCTGTCATATGCTTTGAGCATTCGGAGTCTAAATACCACAAAACAATTTGGACAACCTGAAATCGACAAGAGAAGTAAATGGAACATCTGAAACATTGGATCCCTAAGATTGATTGGGTTCCGAGTTGTTAGAAATCTTAGATACTACAACCATCATTTGCTACACGAACTACCATAATTTTAAGTTGGGTCTCCGTTATCAGCCTTTTTTGATGGATTTGTGTAGTTACTGATTTTGAAGTGGTTTCCTTAAGAGGCACTACTTTAGTGGAGGTGATCCTAGTTAAAAGGGCCATGTTTATTTCCAGCATAAAGTGAAGGTTTCGACCTATAGGTTTCCTCCTATAACCAATATTAGTAAAACACTTTACCAGATTGGGTTTTCCAATACTTCTTGATTTTTGCTCTTCTTAGCAGATTTAGAATTAGAACCACATTCACATCATAACAAATTCAAGCAAACACACATCATGAATTGCAAATCAAAATATACATTGATAACATTGAACACAAATTAATTCAGAATTCGCATTTAACATTGTATGCTTAACATGCGCATTACAGACAGGTTCAATAACATGATTTATTTTATTTGACTTAGATTTAATGCTCCTAGGGTGGTCTTCTACTTTATTCTTCATGTTGCTACTGGTAGTTCGCAAGATCCTATTGTTCTTGGTATTGCCTGAAGGCTGTGATCTGCTAGCACTAGTAGAACTCTTCATATAGGTTTGTTAGAATCTTATGTTTTATGGGAATCTGCTAGTTTTTGAGTGGTACCAAATGATGTGGCAGCTTTTGCAAACTTAACTTTCTTGTTTTTGTTCAATGGTGTGACAATTGTTTAATTTAACTTTCCACACTCTCAAATCATTTCTCTCCTTCAAACTCAAATCTTCCGACTGTATCGATTTTCCAGCACAGCCTCATTGGGGATTAACGACCCGGGAAAAGTCTATATTGCTCCTGGTTTTATTGAGTTGTTGTGTTTTTTTAGACTTTATATATATTTTATATTTTATTATATATTATATATATTATAGTTTGATTAAAAAGCAATAATCAGTGATCTATTTATTTTCCAACTTTCTTTGAAATCTTGATTAGTAACAATCACTTGGATTTCAAAAGTTCTACTATGTAGATGAGGGACTATCCATCAGTGCTATTTATTAACTTGAAAATTGGGCATGCAATTTCCTCCTTAATTTTGATTAAGACAAACAACTATATACATTATACTGGTTTGCCTTTACCACTTTTGCGGTAGTATTGGTATTTCCTAATCAAGAACTCATAAAGCATCTGACATTAAGATGTTATCATTTGATAGCTTTAAGAACATATTCTCTAGTTATCCGAATGTCTTATATGTTTCAAAGTACTCACCACCGAATAAGGGTGATGAAATATATATGAAAATATAAGTCATGCAATCTACTTAACATTTAAGTATTCTATGAGTTTGATTACATTAGGACAATTCCTACGTTCCTATTATAACTTTCCGGAGCAAGAAAAATATTAGGAATGAGTCTCCATGTTCCTTACAAGGAAAGGAGTCTCGGTTTGACTTCTTTGAAAAAGAAACAAACCATTGTTTACGGTTTTATCGTTGCATTAATACTATTAATAGAATCGCAAAATTCAATTTTAGTATTTTCGATAATACTTTCTTTAAAGAAAATTAAATACCCATGCTTATAAAATAAACAATTAATTTTCGATAAAGCTAGGATCCACCTTGACATAACCACCACCGCATCAGTTGATCTGCTAGTGATGATGGTAATTCAAGGGGTAATTAACGTTTAATAATTGCATCCAATGCAACTCCTACATTATGGGATTCTACTTTATGTACATCACATGTGAACATTCAAACGTGAAAAAGTGAGCATGTTTATCCCATCATATGCCACGAGTTAAGGTCTCACCTATCTTAACTTGATTAAGTCGGTCCAACAAAAACTGTGATTATATAGCACTTAACGTCTCACTAATAAGTGTATTATATCACCTTGGGTTACAAAACCATGAATAGGTCTCACTAATCATGGAAGAGTAAGTGCAAGTGTTTTTCTAGTTGGATGGCAAAAAGACTTAGGTTTTAAAGGGTATAAATTTTGACGTGTCAAAACCATGTACAAAGAGCATGCAACATCTTTGTATCATGAATTTTATAAAAACTTTAATTTAAAAACACATTATGAACTATAAATTGCTAGTCTAATCATGGAAGATTTTATATCGGATGTAAGCCGAATCCACTTTTGACTTTTTGCATTATATAATCCATAATAAATCTAATTTCGATAATCATTAGTCATGTTTATATTTGTTTTTCGAAAAACCCTTTGCTTTGATGTACAATACATAACAATTTATCAAAAGCAAACAAATAAACATAAACAACTAAAACATATATCCGATTAACACATTAATCACATACCACATGCATAACCAATTGATGATAACCTAAAATCTATGTGATTTAAATTAAAGACACATAGCATAAAACTGTCAAAACAATATAAATTTCACTTCAGGTCACGTCAGAGTGTAGCTAGATTCTTCTCGAGCCTTAGCTCAAAACTACAAAGTTGTAGATCTACGAGTCGTGGACCACCCACAAAAATTTCAAATTTTTTCGATATCGGATGAATTTATTATGAATTTTTTACTAACAGGTGTCATAACACTACGAAAAACGTAAAATTCAACTAATACACATCAAGATCCGATTTTTATCATCAATTATGCATGTTTAACACTTAACAATTATTATACATTCATATATCATATATCACATGTCATCACCCATGGTAAACTTGCAAGATTCACCATGGATCTTATTAATTAACGTTTAATAAAGCGAGAAGATTCATATTAACAATTAATGCATACCGATTATTAACAATTAAACTACGATATCCATCAAATAAAAATTGCATACATCTTAGGGTTTTCTCTAATTTAAATTTATTAACCCTAATTAGGGTTTATGAACACAAGATCATCAAATAAAAATTAAGACAACATCAAAACCTAGCAATTTTTATTCTATTTTAACGTTCTTGATAACAATTATGTAATTTATAGATCTATATGACCGCCTCTTGACGCCAATGTTGGTATTAGTAGACATAAAGGCCATATTAACTATTAATAAATACGAGTACGCAGCGGAATATAAACACGTATGATTTTCATATAGTCATATAAATTAACATAACAAGAAAGTAAAAGAAAATGTGTACCTTTTAGCAATTCTTCAATCAAGAAACAATAAAGATCAAAGTATGATCTCTCTACGGATTTGTATACAATACGTTCTTAGCAATAGAGTATGCTAGTACTAATAGTATTAAACAATCGCCTTTGGAAAAACTTGAATCAAATCAACACAGGAAACTATGTTTCTTGTTTCCTTGCCGTCGAACAAAGCAAAAACGAACACCCCTATATATGGGTTTCGGTCGATCAAGCACAAAGAGAAAGAAAGAGAGATTTAGGGTTAGCTAACTAATGAATCTCTAATCTCTATTTATAGCATTTCCCAATACTTGGTTAACAAGCAAAAACACATCTCCTTTGGGTTGGGTTATTCAGCCGACTAGAGCAAAGGGAAGGGGCATAGCCCATTTTTCTTTTTCCCGATTTTCCTTTAAAGTCCTTATTGTTTAACATTTAATTAATTATATCTTAATATATTTAATTAACTAATACCAACGAATTACGTGTGCATCTTCATAGGCTCAAACTGAGACCGGACATATATTATTTATATGTACATTCCTTCAAAGGTTTGCCAACAAACTCATCCTTACCTGCAATATATTTGCGTACTAGACAGCAAAGCCGGTCTATTCCATTTGATAAGAATCCCACCGCAGGATCATTAGCTTTCTGTAGACAAAAATTGCCAAGTTAGGCTTTTCATAAAATTTGGAGAAGAATAAATTATGAAGACCATAATTCTTCGAGGATGCAACTTAAACTTACCATGTCTACTGGAGTGCTATGGACCTGAATATTAGGAGGCAATAAGCTAGGTTGGTCAGTAAAGAAGAGAACCATTCTTCCAATCTCTTGCTTTAATTATATCCTCCTCTCATGATGAATTGCATCACATGATGAAATTGCTTGCTCATGCAGGACTAACAAAATTCAGGTCCTCATGCGACTCTTTCAAGGGTGGATAATGCATCTATGAATTGAACCAGCCTGTTATTGTATTAAAACAAAATAGGGTTAATTATACGTGCCACTTTTTGCCATTAGACTATTATTTTTTTGCCATTTTGTCGCTCAACTTTTGAATTCGTGCTATTGTGTTTGCTGGTGACCTAGAGCAGGTAAAGTGAACGACCGTTTGTTTTTTTATTGCAACGTTAGTCTTTTATATAAACGATCGTTTGTAATTAACTTAAAATTTGATATTTTTTAAAAGTCTCTTTTCTTATTATTTTTAAATTTATGAACGTTTTTACACATTTTTATACATGATTTTTTACGTATATTTTTATATACACACTCTTTTATACACACGCTTTTATACATACATTTTTATACACACATTTTTATACACACGTTTTTATACATATTTTTATACATATGTTTTTATACACATTTATATACACACGTTTTTATACATATTTTTATACATATGTTTTTATACACATTTTTATACAAACGTTTTATACACACGTTATAATACACACATTTTTAAACATATTTTAACACACACCTTTTTATACACGCATTTTTATACACACGTTATTATACACACGTTTTTATACACAAGGTTTTATACACACGGTTTTATACACATTTTTATACACGGTTTAATACACACATTTTTATACTCATATTTTTATACACATTTCATACACATATTTTTATACATGTTTTATATACACATTTTTTTACACACATTTTTGTACACGTTTTTATACACACATTTTAAACATGCATTTTAATACACACATTTTTATACACTTTTTGCACGCGTGTATATACACACGTTTTTACACATGCTTTTATACACACGTTTTTACATATGTTTTTATACACGCATTTTTTCACATGTTTTTACAATTTTTTATACACGTTTTCATACACACGTTTTTATACACATTTTCATATACATGTTTTTACACACATTTTTTTACACGTTTTCACGTGCGTTTTAACACACTTTTTTATACATACGTTTTTATACACACGTTTTAAAACACACATTTTTATACACACGTTTTATACACACGCTTTTACACATGGTTTTACACATGTTTTGTAAAAAAATGTGTGTTAAAACATGTGTAAAATGTGCATACATTTTTTATAAAAATGTGTATAAAAACGTGTATAAAAATGTGTGTATAAAAACGTGTGTATAAACATGGGTATTAAAACGTTTGTATAAAAATGTGTGTTTTAAAATGTGAGTATAAAAACATGTATAAAAACGTGTGTATAAAAAGTATGTTAAAACGCGTGTGAAAACGTGCATAGAAATGTGTGTAAAAACGTGTATATGAAAAACGTGTATAAAATTTTGTGTAAAAACATGTGAAAAAATGTGTGTATAAAAACATGTGAAAAAACGTGTCTATAAAGGCATGTGTAAAAACGTGTGTATAAAAATGTGTGTAAAAACGTGTGTATGAAAATGTGTGTATAAAAATGGGTGTTTAAAATGTGTGTATAAAAACGTGTACAAAAATGTGTGTAAAAACGTGTGTAAAAACGTATGTACAAAAACGTGTGTATAAAAACGTGTATAAAAATGTGAGTATAAAAATGTGTGTATAAAATGAGTGTATAAAAACATGTATAAAAATATGAGTATAAAAATGTGTGTATTAAACCGTGTATAAAAATGTGTATAAAACCGTGTGTATAAAAATGTGTTTATAAAAAGGTGTGTATTAAAATATGTTTTAAAATGTGTGTATAAAAACGTGTGTATAAAAACGTGTGTATAAAAATGTGTGTATTTAAAAATATATGTAAAAAATCATGTATAAAAATGTGTGTAAAAACATTCATAAATTTTAAAAATAATAAGAAAAGAGACTTTTTGAAAAAAAACAAATTTTAAGTTAATTACAAACGATCATTTGTATAAAGGACTAATGTTGCAATAAAAAAACAAACGGTCGTTAACTTTACCTGCTTTAGCAGGTCATGTAGGTCATCAGTACACATAATAGCATGAATTCATAAGTTGAGCGACTCAATGACAAAAAAATAGTAGTCTACATACAATGACAAAAAGTGACAAATATAATACATTTTTAAGCAATTAACCCAACAAAATATATATTAGCTCACATAAAGAGATTGCCATGATAAGTGAATACATATACCTTAAACCGTATTGACTTCAAAGTTCAAACACGTTATAGAACCTATAATAAAAATCATAGTCTGGGTCATTTTTCAACATGGCATGGAGAAGGTTGTACGTCTGGAGTAGAACAGAAAATTTAGCGAATATACGACTAACATGTGTCCAATAACTCTATGTACCTAGAAGATACGGGTCTGCAAGAAAAATGTCTAAACTATAAGAAAACATCTATCATACATGGCCTAAAGACTTGCCTTCTCAGCAAAGAGATTGACTCGAACAAACAAACAAAAGAGGTCCATAAAGGCGTGTAAGATAAAAAATAAAGTTTTGATGGGGCTGCAAAGACAGAAGATACACAAAATTACTATATATATCATTACACAAGTCACGTGTCACCATTTTAGATGGCCAAAACACTATTCACGCTAAGCACTGTAGCAAGCTACAGTGCTTGGGCCGGCCCAATTTTTTTTTTTTTTTTTTTTTTTTTAAATTGTTGGCACAAAATAGGGGAAAAAAAATGTTACAAAAGTACCGACGCATTCAGATAAAAAAATACCCGCGGTTACTATTCATCGGCCCAAAAAAATTTTATACCTGTGGTTACTGTTTATCGGCCCAAAAAAAAAAAAACTTTATACTCCCTCTTTCTTTTGTCAAAAATAAGAAGAAAAAAAAAATTACGTTTACGACTTTCTATCGGCCTGGGCCAAAAAATAAAATAAAAATATCCCCTTTATTGAAAAAAAAAAATTTGTCATTTAATATGAGGAAAAAAACAAACTATTAAACATGAGACCGAAAAAATTAACCCGGACAAAAAAAATGCCCCGTAATAACGCGCGAAAAAATAACGCCCGCAGCAACGCGCGGGTAATCTTTCCTTGTTAGAAACATGATAAAATACATGGGCATTAGATTTTTCATGCTGTGTAATCAGGAATTAAATTTTATTTGTTTGGATCGTGACAAAATCATGTTTTCTTAAATGATTTTACAAAAGGTGTTTGATTCTTTTAACAAGACATCCATAGGTAGAAAATTGTGTTGGTGATTTTAGCGTCATCGACGGCCATTTAGGTAATGATGATTTACTAGAGATCAATGAGATTTCATGTTCGGCTCGGACACGAGTTAAGGAAGTGTGGAGTGCACACTCGTTGAGTTAATATGAAATATACTAAGACAGTTTTTGCAGGTGTTACACCGTAACCTTTGTTTTTACGCCGTAAGCACAAGAAGAGTTGAGGTTACGCCATAACCATTTTGGTTACGCTGTAAAGTCTTACATGGTGGTTAAAAGCAGTTTGGTTTTAACTAATTATAACTACCCATAACTGTTAGCCTCAAAATATTGAGTCGAACATGAAGTTCGTTCATTATGTATTTAAGTCTCGGTCAATTAATTAGTTAATGTTGTAAAAGAATATTATCGGGAATCGGGCTCGATAGTTAAACTAATATTGTATATGTTTCGGGTTTAAACCCAAGCAAAACCCGAGCCCGAGTCCTAGTTAAATATCTCACGCGTCATATTAAATGTGTAGAGGTATATATATAGATATTTTCTCTAAGAAAATATCTATCTCATATCTATTTCTCATAATATCTAAAATATCTTTCTCTTTTTCTCTCATCTCTTTCTCTTCTTTCTCTCTCTAAACCATTTTCTTCTTTCTAGTTTATTGGTTCGATTCGTGTTTCGGAATATGAAGTGAAAATGTAGATCGGGATCCTACAATTGGTATCAGTCGCCTCGGGTGGGTTTAGTGATTTGTTTTTAGTAATTTTTTTTAAGCTTATCATTCGGCTGATTTGTTACTTTTCATTTCGTGATATCTTTTTCTCTCGGAATCAGGGTGCGTTTGTTTATGTTTGAAAAAAGAAAACCCCACACATCTTTTTTTTTTGAAAAAAAAACGTGGCCCTCTTAAGTGGTTTAGTCTTGTCAAACGTTTCATTAAAATATTAGTTTCTCATTTGTATTTGTGTTTCATTAAACGTTTCATTTGTGTTTTCTTTCTTTCTACAAACGTTTGTGGTTACAAGTTTTAAACGAAAAAAAAAACCGATTCAAACAAAAGAAGAAGACACAAGGACGACAGTAACATTCCAAAGATCGCCGAACTAGCAAAACTACTTGAACCAAACGAGTAACATTTCAAGGACCGAACGAGTGAAAAATCTCAAGGACCGAACCAATGAAAAATCTCAAGGACCGAACGAGTGACAAATCTCAAGGACCGAACGAGTAACAATCTAAAGGACCGAACGAGTTTTTTTCTAGTTGAGCCGAACGAGCCAGTTGAAAACAACCGATCTAGTCAAGTTTGTCGAGCACCGAACTAGTAAAAAACCCTTTATGAACCGAACTACATCAACCACGGACAATGAACACTGTGATCAAATTCCATATATGGTCACACTAAACTTTTTGTCACACATTATTTAAGTGTAGCCAAAATCCAGTACATATGGTCACGTAACTAAATATGTGTGTTTAAAGTTTAGTTTGTGTTCGCTTGCCAAAAGCTAATGTGTATAGTCACATTTACTTCTAGCACGATCATGTGACTATATGCCTTTACAATAGCCACAGCATATCATAAATGTGTGACTAAATTATGTTTATGGCACATTTAAGGTGATTATATATGACCATTATATTCATAATAGTCACATCGTGAAGTATTCATGTGGCTATTATTTAGAGCAAAATGTGAAATTGGTTATCATTAAATTTCATATTAGTCACATTGGTGTGTTTGTGTGTCTAAATTCTTAATGTCATATATGGTCACATGAAGTGTTTGTTTATGTGTCTAAATCATAGACTCAAGTTTTGTCACACATTATTTTAGTGTAGCTAAAATACAGTACATATGGTCACGTAACTAAATATGTATGTTTAAAGTTTAGTTTATGTTAGCTTGCCAAAAGCTAATGTGTATAGTCACATTTACTTTTAGCACGATCATGTGACTATATGCCTTTACAATAGCCACAACATATCATAAATGTATGACTAAATTATGTTTATGGCCACATTTAAGGTGATTATATGTGACCAATATAATTCCAAAATATCACAATCCATGACGTTATTCATGTGGCTATTATTTAGAGCAAAATGTGAAATCGTATCATTAAATTTTATATTAGTCACATTGAGTGTTTGTGTGTCTAAATTCATAATGTCATATATGTTTTACATGAAGTGTTTGTTTATGTGTCTAAATCATGGACTCAAGTTTTGTCACACATTATTTAAGTGTAACCAAGATCCAATACAATATGGTCACGTAACTAAATAGTGAGTTTTAAAGTTTAGTTTGTGTTTAGCTTGCAAAAGCTAATGTGTATAGTCCACATTTACCTTCTTAGCAGATCATGTGACTATACGCCTTTACAATATCCCAACACAACATATCATAAATGTATGACTAAATTATGTTTATGGCCACATTTAAGGTGATTATATGTGACCATTATATTCATAACAGTCACATCATGAAGTATTCATGTGGCTATTAGGTTATCATTAAATTTCATATTAGTCACATTGAGTGTTTGTGTGTCTAAATTCATAATGTCATATATGGTCACATGAAGTGTTTGTTTATGTGTCTAATTCAAGCATTTTAAGCACAATTTTGTCTTTTTAGGGCCATTTTTGATATAAAACGGATATGTGTTTTCACACATATCAACTACTTTTAGGTTTTTAAAAAAAGCTAAACTCGAAACTATATATCCCAAATGTGATTAAGCCTAAACTAATCTAGTTTTATAATAGAAATATATTAAGCATAAATTAATCTATTGTTCTTCCTATGATGAATATGTTGGCTGGCTGAGATGGTAACCCGCTTGACCTCTATCTTGGAGGTCGCGGGTTCAATTCTTGTTGGGCGTGATTCCTTTTTAATTTTTTTTGTATTTTGAAAACCAAACACCCCTTATCTATATTAGCTTATCAGCAGATTTAATAAGCAGTTTTAAAGCCGATAATAAGCAGTTTAATAAGCAGAATTAAGTAGTTTATGAGCTTAAGCCCAAATTGAATAAGCTAGGAAGTAGCTTATTCGACTATATAAGTTGTACCAAGTTGCAACCTCAAAAAGCCAAATATTCTTAAACAACAAAACATGCAAACCCAAAGCCAAACACGCAGAGACATCATACTGCCATAAAAATGCAGACCATTAGCCGATATTCCTAGCCGTATTATTAAGCAAGCTTATTTCTTATTATCTAATGCTTAATATTTGCTTAGTTTTGTATTTGTCTCACTTTACTTTCTCTAAGGTAGGGGTGAGCATCGGTCCAAAACCGGACCGGACCGGCCAAGACCAGACCAGAACGAGACCGAATTGGTCTAAAACGCCAAACTGAGGACCGGACCGAAATGGTACGGTCCAGTCCAGGTCGTCCCGGTCCGGTTCGGTCTTCGGTCCGGTCCTACAAGGCATAATGTTCGGGTTTTTTGGTATGACCGACTGGACCGGACAGGACCGACCGGACTGAAGACCAAATTGGCCCAAAACGCCAGACCAAGGACCAGACCAAAATATGTTCGGTCCGGTCTGGTCGGTCTAGTTTTCGGTCCGGTCAAACAGTCCGTATGCTCAGCCCTACTCTAAGGCGTGGAGTTTAAGGGTTAAATAAGCTAGACATTTACGTTAGAGCTTAATTAGATTTTATAAAGCTAAATGGTAAATCTTTATTCAACTATCTTCGAGGATACGACCCCAGACTAATAGTTATTACTTTTGCTAATGTAATTCTATCTCTAAATGGTAATTTATTACCGACCGCTTTACACGCGTCAGTCAACTATTACTTGTTAAAGGATATAGGTTATTGGTTACATTTAGGGTTAAATTAATGTGACCAATGATAACCTAATGCACATGACCCATGACCCATGTGAATTAGCCATTGTCATCGATAATGCATGGGTCCATGACACTATAAGCCACTACAACCCAATGCACATGACCCATGACCCATGTTAAGTACCCATTGTCACCAATCATGTATGGGTCATAACATGACAGTATAAGCCACTACAACCAAATGCATATGACCCATATGATGTTAAATACCCATTAATTAATGTGACTAGTTATAACCTAATTTAGTATTGAATATGAGTGGCGTCCCCCTCGGTGTGATACATGTAAAAAATTTGATCATAAGGATGAGCAATGTCCTAAGAAGGTTAAGGTTGCTGCCTCGACTAAGGTATCGGATGATGGGTTTGCGGAGGTTACTCGTAAGCATGGGAATGGAAAATAAACTTCTAAGACTAGACACATTGATGATTTCCGATTAACTAAGCCTAAACCACACTAATATTATCGTGCATTTTACATCGCAACATAAAGAGAATAAGGATCCATCTGCTCCGCAGCCTAATAATAAGGGGAAGGACGTGTTGGATTTACAAGAAATCAATGTTGTCTCGTTAAAGAATTCATTTGATGCTCTTATGGAGAAACATAAAATTTTTGAGGTAAATAATGAAACATTGAAGGCTAGTAATGATAGAGAAAGTATAGTGGATGAAAGTGATAGTGAGAAAGTCAAAAATGTTTTTGTGGAAGATATTGGAAAACCTATGGATGACTTGATTGATGATGCACGGAAGAAGGTGGAGGCTCCTCCCAAAAAGACTCAGGAAAACTGGTATTTGGACGGGTAGAAAAGTGGATTCTCCTAAAAAATGTAGTTTTCTCTCCTGAAACGATGGTTCACTACTTTGATAGGGATGATATGATTTTTGATGACATGGGACAGGCGGCCGAGGAAGTGGAGCATGAAAATGCCTATAGCACAAATGGTTTATGGTCTTCGTATGGTTATTGACATTTCTTTTGAGTCAATTTATTTTTGCTTCATAAATTATGTCACATTTGAATAGAGATAGCTGTTTCATGAGATTGCCACGCCAATCTTATGTTGTTTTGGTTTAAACACAAATGGTGCGTTCTTGTTCTGCATGATAACGGGCTGTGATGTAGGACCTCATCTACATTATTTATACTTCAATGCTTTTTTATTATAATATATTTAACCGAGAAAACCTATAAAAAACTTTCATTCATTTTCTTTTATTTATATACATCTTAATTTAGTATATTAACATTTTGATAAAATAAACATTCGTGTATGTGTTTGCAAATTTTTTTGGACGCCCAAGCCCAATTTCCCAAAAAAAAACATTGCCATTTTCCCTCCTATATTTTCACTTAAAATTTTAAAAGTTTAGTGATATGTCTTGCTAGCCCATTTATCTCAAGCGAAATTTATCAAAGTAACCATCTGCGTATAACAATTTCTTGCAGAGACCATGTCAGACTCACTTTACCAAATTGACCATGTTCCTCGCGCAAAATGGGCAGCTAGTAACTTGAATTACACGTGCCACTCCCTCAGTGGTTGAGTCAATTTTTGAAAAAAAATTTGAAAAAAAAAGTTGCTCGCGCAACTTGGAGAGTGAGTACCGTTTTATTATTTTTTTTTCATTTCAATTGTTTAACGCGATAAGTTGAATTTTATAAAATTCAACGATAGGTAATAGTACCATTCATTGGCATGCATAAGTCATTTCCTTGAATAGATTTGTAAAATCATGTCCTGACTCCGAATGTGCTTATTACTGCTAGAAATGCGTGATCTATAATGCAAAAACTTATACTTGAATAAAGAAAAACGATAGTCATTACTAGCATTACAACAAGATATTACATGGCCAACCTTATTTTATCGATTTATAAAAACTTGAAAACAACAACAAACAACTACAAAGATGATTAGTAAACTGGTGTTAAGCAATAATCAAACTACATATCTTTGTAGTTTGCCATCAACTGTCTTTTCTCTTCCATACTGTTAGGATATCATTTCATCACCAAACACAAAAATAAGAAAAATATTTTAGAGAGAGAAAGAACTAGAGAGAGAAGTAAAAAACAAAGAAAATGGTTACTAGCACATTGAAAGAAAAATGAGAAGCAACACCCTCTCCACACTTGGAGAGGGCTTTATATAGTTACAAGAGTGGACTATTCTTGTGGGCTTTGTGTTGGGCCGGACTTAATACAAATGGGCTTGAGCCCGACAACTAGGCCCAACTAGCTTAAATAAAATTCCCGTAAACTACGTTTTACTTATACAAGGCTCGGAAATATTTAATGACCATCACTTTAATAAATACACGGCTAACAATCTCCCCCTAAGGGGTGGTCATTCAATTGTGGATCCTTCTTGTGACGTCTTGAGTCTTGGAGCCTTGTATTCTTAGGAATTCCTTTTGAAGTTCCATTTGCATGCTTGTGATCTTGGATCTTGATCTTTAACTTGATATTCTTTGACAAAATACTGATATCGTGGTCTTTGCTTGATTGTCTTGACTATGAGATATCTAAATCTTTATTCTTGAATCTTTAGCCGCCTTGCGATTCTTGTGTCTCCACCTTCATTGCTCAAGACCTTAAAAGCTTGCTAACAATCACCCTCAACATTTTCTTTAACAGATTATAGTACATTAATGTTCATATGAGGGAAGTGCTTTTCATAGAGATTGTGGAAGACTTTGATTGTGTGTGCTTTATCATGTATTAAACTTTGTCGATTGAGCATGAGGTCTTGAATCTTGACTCGTCATGGACTAGAAGCTGCTACCGTCGGGAAAACCTGCAAGTATAGGTTAGAGATAAACATACATGGACGAAAGTGTCTTTGTCACTTAGTCGAATATGGTTGCAAATAACACGGTTCACCCTTAATCAGTATAAATACTGCCTGTGATTAGGTAGAATACAAAAGAATCTCCTTTACAGGGTTTCGCAGCTGCACTAGCCGTTCTTATTACCGGATCGGTCACAAAGCTGATAACATCGGTATGAAGTGAATCAGATAGTTACTATCTTTCTGATTGAGTCGTTATTATATTACTGGAACAAGTTGATTCATGGTAGAATCGCACCCATCGTTTTCTTTCAGTTGACACAAGTTTGATTCATTTAGAATTCGCAGTCACATACCAAGAGCTTAGTTTGATGTTGGGCTCAAGAAGGATTTCCATCTTCACTGTGAATACTAAGAGTATCAACTTCTGATATTCTGGCAATTATCGCAAGCGATAATGAGTAGGACTTAATGATACCAATGTTGTAGAATGATGTACTACATTTTGTATTAATGTAATTTGTGTCCTAGTGAGATTTTGATGATATCGTTGTCTCTAGACTCTATAAGTGCACATATGTTATTTGGTACACCCCCCCCCCCCTGTGCCCCCCCCCCCCCCCCCCCCAACCCCCTGAGCTGGAGCGGACCGCCACCTTTTCAATATCAATCGTATCGCGGAATGAGAAAGCGATAGAAATGTGTGAACTCCGTAAGAAATGATACAGAAATCTTTTGAGAGATTCTGAGTGCTAAGAAGGGTTATGCCATTGCATCACTGGGTTCATGATGACTTGTCTTCAATATCAGAATCATCTTTGTGATTACCGATAGATTATGCATTGACCCGGTTTCTGCCTAAGGTTGTATGGAGGGCTTCTTTCTTTTCACCCTTTGACCTTACAATTCTTTTCCATTCTTCAACCCCTTCAGTGCTTACCGAGACTTCATGGATTTGTACTTGTTGGGTTTATTCCTGCACTAGCTCCATCTCTGTCAGCACAAATTTCCCCTTATTTCACTTTTACTCCTTTTTCAATTCCATACTAGGACTTCTACTCTATCTAAATGGCAGTGTTCCTGGTAGATCCCTCCGGTTCTGGCTGGATCATGGAACGAATATACCTAACCTTAACCGCCTTATAACTCCTTGAGAAACAACAGTTGGTCGGTATTTGAAATTTATTGCCTTGAAGATCCATAAACCAATTTGATGAAAAAAATCAATCAAGTGTCTGAGGAATCATTTGAGACACATGAGGAGTTTCCAGAGTTACAAAAAGCTCCCCTACACATATGCCCATATTTGAAAGTGTTTTGCACATGCGAGTTTAGGAACGCAACTTATGATTGAAGATCGTATCCGTTATTAATCCGTATGTCACATTTAATCACTATTCTCCCCCTCAAAAATAGCATATGTGTTTACAAATTTTTGACAATTTGTGAATTTAAACAAGTAAAGTCCGGATTCACATGAGCCTATACAAAGTATGGAGAGACACAGGGAGTGCAGGCAGAATGGATTCATATTTTTAATTACTTCCCCCTTCAATTTTTAGATTAGAGTGAAAACTTGGAGTGGGAGTTTGTTGAGCACACAATTTTGAAAGAATTTGAACATTTCTTTTGTGGTATCTTGAAAATTGTGCTTCACCAGGAAATAGGTGAGATAATCTTATTTACCATCATTTCCTAAAAAACTTCTCTGAAGCATTAAACTTTGAATGTTTATATGACATTGCTCAAGACCGAGAAGATATGAACTTCCCGTTGTGTAGGATAAATGGACATAAATGAATATTTTCCTTTTCTTTGGAGCCGGTGCTAAGCTGAAGTTACTTAGAAAGTAGTAGAGAAAAAGAGAAAGGACATGTTTTGAAAGCATTTTAAAAAAAACTCTCGCTCGACACTTCATTTTATTCATCTGTGTTGATATTTAATCAACTTTTTAGGTGCGCAAATGTTATTGATTGTCGAGAGGACATTGTCGGAGAAGATTCTTTTTGAATTTTGATTTTTTGATTTTGTATTTTGTTTTTATAGGTTTTATATTTTTATATTTTTTTTCTTGGTTTTATATTTTTGTATTTTGTTTTTTCTGGATAAATATATATACATAAGGAAAAACTACCGAGATTTTGCAGACGTTCAAGTTCTTTAGGAGATAAACTGCGCATTACAAGGCGACAACAGATAGTTGAATAGGTCTACTGAAGCGCTGTGTGAAGAGGCGCGGCCAGTTGGTAATCCGTCTTGACAAAATACAGTTCAATTGTACCCATTTCCACGTGTTCCTTTATGAAATGGTAGCGGACAGCGATGTGTTTTGTTCTTGAGTGTTGGACCGGGTTGCAGGATATGGCTATGGCTGATTTCGAATCACAGTAGATTGGAATCTTGTTGAAGTGAAAGCCATAGTCCGTTAACTGTGTCCGCATCCAAAGGACTTGGGCACAGCAAACGGATAGAGACACATATTCTGCTTCCGCGGTAGACAGCGCAGTACAGTCTTGTTTCTTTGAGGACCAGCTAACCAACTTTTCGCCTAAGAATTGAGCTCCACCGGAAGTACTCTTGAAGGTGTCTTTACATCCCGCATAATCAGCATCTGAAAATCCGGTTAGTTCAATACCAGAATCCTTCGTATACCAAAGACCCGTATTAACGGTTCCCCGGAGATAATGAAAGATCCTTTTAACCTCCTTGAGGTGCTTCTCGGTTGGCTTAGCCTGGTACCGAGCACATAAACAAGTAGCATGTACAATGTCCGGTCTACTAGACGTAAGATACATTAGGGCACCAATCATGCTACGATATTTTGTTGCATCGACTGGAGACCCATTTTTGATCAAGGTCTAAGTTGTCTTGTCTCCATTGGAGTACAACGGGATCACAAGCTTCCCATTCCATATTTTTTGAAGGTTTCTAAAGTTGTGTGGACTGGTTTATGAAGATGCCACGGGGGGATTGGTTAACTTGTAAACCAAGGAAAAACGTCATTTCCCCCATCATCGACATTTCGAAGCGGCTTTTCATGAGGTCAGAAAATAGTTGGGTATACCTAGGGTGTGTAGAACCAAAGATAATATCATCAACATAGACCTGTACCACTAAGATGTCATCGTCGAAGCGCCTTATAAACAACGTTGGATCAATGGTGCCTTTGAAGAAGTGATTCTGTAGGAGAAACGTTGACAATTCATCGTACCATGCCCTTGGTGCTTGCTTTAACCCATATAGTGCCTTCTTTAACTTGTAGACATGGCTTGGATGATCAGCATCGATGAAACCTTCAGGTTGACATACGTACACGTCTTCTTTTAGCGTACCATGCAAGAATGCAGTTTTCACGTCCATTTGAAACACAGTGAATGATTTGTGTGCAGAGATAGCCAAACATATACTGATTAGATTCCATTCTAAGCTACAGAGAAGGATTCTTTGAAATCTATTCCTTCCTCTTGGCGGTACCCTCTCATAAACAGACGAGTCTTGTTTCGGATAACCGTGTTCTCTTCATCATGCTTGTTTTTGAATAACCATTTCAACGTAAGAGTTTTTATGTTATCCGGAGTAGGAACTAACACCCATACATCAAGCCTTTTGAACTGAAGAAGCTCTTCTTGCATTGATTCAATCCATGCAGGGTTGGTTATAGCCTCTTTGACATTCTTCTGTTCCATGCACATGTAATCATCAGACCAGAGCTGATTCCTTGTCAAAACTAGTCGTAAGGATTCTCTTATCACTTGTTCCAGAGGGTGATCCTTAGTCCATTGATATTCATAAGGGTATGGTTGGTAAAACATATGCATGTTTGATAGATCCACGTATTGTGAAGATGATGATTCAGCAGCACTTGTGGATGGAGTAGCGAAAGGATTTACAAAGGTATTTTCATCAAACATAGCATTTGGAACATTGTCAGCAATTGTTACGGGTTGATGTTGAACATGTTGTTGTGTTTCGAGCTCGTCAACATCCTGTGAGGTGTTTGGAAAATTTGTAGCTTAAGAGGATGACTTTGTTGGTGTCGGTGCGGTGTCTGCTATTGTTGTAGTTGCCGTTGGAGTCTGAAGAGCTTGAGGTGCTTGAGCATCCGGAGCAGTTCTTGGAGCAGAGACGGTTGACCACCAATATAATCATCATACATAGCTTCGAACAGTAAATCCAATTCACCTTCAGTTGGTTTTTGAGTTGTTATTGTTGACGGAGCATAAGTAAGATCGAGTCCTGAACTGATTTGTCCAGAAGTCATGCTTTGAAGCCCGGGTTTTGAACTGCTTTGTTCAAAAGCCATTGCTGAAAGCTCATCAAATGTCACATTCATTGTCTCCATGATTTTCTTTGTCCTTCGGTTGTAAACCCTGTAAGCACAGGAATCAGCAGAATAACCAATGAAAAAGCCAATATCACCTTTTGCACCAAGCTTCCCAATATCTTCACGATCATTCTTGGGATAACAGAGAGCCCCGAATACATGTAGAAAGGAGATATCTGGTTTTCTGCCATTAATGAGCTCGTATGGTGTTTTGTTATTCTGAAGATTGAATGATGGAGCGGTTTTGAGTGTAGCACGCAGTAGCAATCGCTTCAGCCCATAAGAATAACGGTGCACGAGAGAAAATCAACATTGTTCTAGCAGCCTCAACTAACGTCCGATTTCTTCGTTCCACTACTCCATTTTGTTGAGGTGTTCGGACAGAAGACGCTTGGTGAGAGATGCCAACACTATCAAAGTATTCTTTAAGGATTTGATTTTTGAATTCTGTGCCGTTATCGGTTCTTATGATGATGACAGGTGACTGAAGAAGGACAGTAATTCGCTTCAGGAAGGTTTTAATCACTTCTGGTGCTTCATCTTTTGATCTGAGAAAATGTACCCAAGTGTAACGAGAGTAATCGTCCACAATCACCAAAACATATCGCTTTCCATTTATGCTAGCAATTCTCATTGGACCACACAAATCCATATGAAGAAGGTGTAACCTCTGCTTAGAATTTGGAACTGGTTTGGGTGGGTGAGATGCCCTTTTGCTTTTTCCTTGCTCACATGAGGGACAAAGTGTTCTTTGTGAATTTGAAATTTTGGAAGACGGTGAAAAGATCGTTTTTGGAAAGGTCATTTATGGTGTCAAAAAATTGAAGGTGGGAAACGTTGATGCCATAACCATGACTTGGTAGAAGTTGCTCGAGCCATGAGGCAAATTGGGGATGCAGAGGCCATTTCATGGAGATTGATGGTGTAAAGGTTTGTTGAACGGTTTCCTTTTAACAAATCAACTCCTTCTAGATTTCTGACAAAACAAGTGTTCCTTCTGAAAGCAACCTCTAAATCTGAATCACAAAACTGCCCAACTGAGAACAGATTGTGCCCCAAGCCCTCAACGAAATAAACCCTGGTGATCAAAATATTTCCCCATTGAAGATCACCGAAACCCAAAATTGCAGCAACATGATCATTTCCAAAGCGAACCGTTCCTAAAAACTTCCAGACGAAATTGATGAGAAGCTTTAGATTCCCGGTCATATGCTTGGAGCAACCCGAGTCGACGCACCATAAACAAATTTGGATAACCTGCCAAGAAAGAAAGTAGAATTTGGAAACCGTTTGATTTTAGGTTCCGAAGGGTTAGAAGTACAAGCATTATCACCATTAGAGCAGTCAGATTGACTCTCAGATTCACTGGATGCGATTATTTTTCCTTTAATGTCAAAAAGTCTTCCAGTTGGTGACCACCTAAGGCAAAATCTAGGTTTACTAGGCTTAGGTGAAGCAAGTCTTTCGTTGGACCCTACTTTCTTAGGCTTTATAACCTTTGGCTTTTGTTTCTTTTGATTTTCAGTGTTTGAAACATTTGCCTTTTGTTTCTTGCCACGAGAATTCATGTCATTCACATAATTAAGCATACATACATCATGATTAGCAGTGATTAAACATTGCTTACACATAGCACAAATAACTTCAGATTTATCATTCCGAATATCAAGCTTACGTTGTTTACAATCAGATGACATATTTTCCTTATGCTTAAAAGCAAAAATTCCTCGGTGTTTCTTCTACTTCAAACTTCTATTATTCTTGTTGCAACTACTCTTTAGACGTAGAGGGACCCCTATCATTCTTTGTATTGCCTCCTAGGACTTAATGGCCTCTGGTCTTAGCATGTTGTCACTCCTAGTAGAAGATAAACCATTTGAGTCAGAATAACGTCCTTTCTTAGTGAACGACATGAGGTTGTGAAACGGTGATGGATTTGTCCTAACGCTCGCGTCTAATTTGTAAGACCATACTTTTTCTTCCCTAGAAGGCTTGAAAGATTAATCCTAAACATTCCTGGGCAATCACATTTATCAAGTTCTCAACAATTTTGATTCTTGTGGTGTGGGTAACCGAGTGTTGAAGTGGACTGGTTTTGACAAATCATACGTCTCATCAACCTTTTGAGGAAACCCGAATTTTTGATGTAGGTTTGTAATGTTCAATTGAACATAGCATTGGTTTGTCTCACAACAAGGTTTTATCTTACATGCTTGCAAAGGACGGTTTCCATCTGTGGTTGAATAGATTGCAAACTTAGTATTCGTACTCGTACTTTGGTGGTGGTCCACTGTTCCAGAAACTTTAATCAAATTATGGGCTCTTAGCTTATCATTTTCATAGATCGTATCTATGTAATTTTGTTTTGCAAAACTCTATTATAGTTTTAGTTTAAGCACGTGTCAACAAGATAGAGTCAAAACAGGTTTTTGTAGTGGTCTTAAGGTGAGCAAATTCCTTTCATAATTCCGAAAGCTAAACTCTAATTCTAATTCTCATTTTCAAGTTTATGAGACAAAGGAATCAAAGGGTATTGATACAACACATGAGAATCCTGACTTTTAACCCCTTTTGGTCTACCAACTGAGCTAGCAACCGTTCGATCTTTTTGTTGCATGTCATATAATAAGACTTTATCGGACGAAATTTTGTCATATTTGCATTCTTACACTTTTTGTACCAATCATATCCAAAGTTTTAGCATATTCATTTCTCCTTTTAATGATACAATATTCAAGTCGTTCTTTATCGTACGGTCAAGCTCAAGTTTGGAGATTTGATAATCTACAACCGATGGATTTTGCACGTAAATAACGCAATAGACATAAATGTCCTGACTGCCAAACTGCACTTCAAGAGACGCTCAATTTCCAATTCCAAGTCTTGTGCTTAGCAAGAGATTCATCCCTTCTTTGCAAGAGATTTTAAAATCACGAACGAAATTTGGCTGCTCTTTCAAAAAATTGAATTTCAAATTTTAAGTCTAGTATCCACTTGTTGATGATAGAAACTTTTCTTCTTTTAAAATTTTTATGAATCTCTGATGAGCAATGACGCCCAATTGTGTGTATCCTAATCCATTCTATTGTTTGACAACTACCTTTGAAGAGTCACAATGTGCTTTTACCTCATTTAGAAATTTTCGTGCAACACTTGGAGTATCATCCAAAAATTCTTCATTTGGTATTGAAATTGATTTTGAACCAGTGGCCGTTTTGGAAGTATTTAAAAAATACACCTCTTCTTGTGACTTTGGCCTTTTAGAAACAAAAACCCCCGAAAGACTATTAATCTTTGTATAGTTTGACGTTATATTTCTTTGTTTATTTGTTTACCATTTTTTGGCGACTCTTCTTGAGCAAGCTGCAGTGTCTCCTTCGAATCATCACAACAGGAGTGAATCATGGCTTTTCAAGTAACACTTGCCATTATACAAACTTTGTTGTTTTTCGGAGACTTGCATGAGATAAAAAGGGAATTTGATAAAAAAGCCCAAAGGCCATTTTATGTTCGGTGTGGTAAAACGAGTCTGGCTTAGGTGAAAGCATGTGCATCATTTGAATCGATTGACCCGTTTTAACCAAAATGTTATCTAATTCCTTTATCTATCTCAAGATGAATATGTTTATCAAGAATCTCGTCTTCGCGTATTTTTGAAATCAACTCAACTTTTATCTTTCTTCAAGAAGAGAAGAAACAGTTGATTTTTCCATTAAAAGCTGTTTATTTAAATTTGAAATTTTTCCTCATTCAAAGGTCGTTATTTTGTTTACCGGAACTTAATGAAGAGCATTTATCTTTTTTAGTAAGAACATTGTTCTTAATAAACCGACTTTTGATAACATCTTTCAAGTTTGTCATATTTTTCTTGACTATTTCAAAACCCTTTCTTGATTATTTATATCTAGCAAGCTCAGTGGTCAAATCAGCATTTGTCTATTCATTTAGCTGATTAACCGAGGTTGAACCTTTTCCAACTCAAGTGCCAAATAATTATATAATGAATTAAAGTTAAGCGCGTGTTTCCTCACAGTTGTCAGGATGTTGATCTACTGTCCCTCCCCCTTGTTTCCACACTAGAGATTTCAAGAAATAACATTACTATCATTCTGTGTTCTTGGTGTGTTCAGGAATGGTTTTCGAGTAATCAGTATACTGCTCCTCTAGAGTAAACATATTAAATACTCATTATCATAGCTCTTGTCATAGTTGATACCTCAGCTGATCCGTCTGAATCATAGCAGAGCTTTGTCAGTCTGAATACCCATGTCGATGCTTGCTGCAAATTAGCCACCAAATGGCAGTTATGCATATGACTTCCTCAATTTCATCAAGATCAACTGCAGAGCCTTTAAATCATACTCTCAGCTTGGGGCTTGATTCCTGCTTCTTCCTTTTGAGCAATCAGCAACTGAGTCTGAAGATAAGCAGCAACCCTTCTCCTTGGGCCTGACTGTACAGTTTCCTAGCAAGATGGCCCAATCCTCTACAGTTGTAACACCATTATCTGATACCATTAATTCCCAGTCGCATTACCCCTCAGCTCGTGCTAGCTACAAACAGTTACCAATTCCCATATGGATTCTGCTTAGTAAAATCATTCCTGGAGACACCAATTAGCCTATTCTGATTTCCAACAATCTGACCCCCAGATTCTGAAACTGCTTGTCTGAACAACCTGATTCCGACATTCTGTAACAGCCTTATACCCTTTTTGATCCCGCAGCATTCTTACCCAGTATATCTGTCTAAAACTGATTAACCCAACCATTGGCTCCAACCATCTGCATCTGTCTGTCTTGACCCATATTCATACCCGGTTGAGCAATCTGCCTATTACGAGGGTTTGATGAAATTCTTTGGTTGTTGTTGGTTGGTGTAGAGTAGTTTAGTTTGAATGCCTTAGCCATTAGAACAAGTGCCATGTTCATTGCGTTGTGGGATCTGTAATGTCTTTGAGATTTGGCATTTGTTGTTGCATGTAGTTCTGGTTGAATGATGGTTGTGGGTTATAGTTGTTGTTGTTGGGAAGTGGTTGTTGCATGTAGGTACTTGATGATGGTTGATCTTGGTGAAACACTGGATATGATGATAGGAAATGTTGGAAATTTGCCCATAGATTTCTAACGGATCATGTGTTTTTTGCAAGTCGTTCAGGCTCTTTGACTCATCAACCCCTTCTGATTGTATTGCAAGAAATCAATAACAACTGAAGTGTAATATGTCGTATAGCAAGTCTTTTGTTTGATGAACAATAGTAACATGTCGACTCCATTCTGGTTGTAAGTTGTTTAGGAACTTGAGATTACTAGCAATCTTTTCAGGAAAGTGTTTGTTTCTCTTAAAATCATTCATCAATTTTGAGAAACAGTGATAGTAAGACTCAATCGATTCCCCATCAGTGGAAGTAAACCTTTCCCATTCATTAAACAACTTAGCCTTCTTTTCTTGAATTCCAATATCAGAACCTTTCATCATTTGTTGAACAGTAACCATATTTCTTGAGCAGTTTCACAAACTTATCAATAGCAGCATAGATGTCCTCATGAATCCCGAGAAGAAAGTCTGAATATCTTGAATCATCTGCTTCCATCTGTTTAATTTCTGCTTCTGTGAGTTCATCATCAGTTTGTTCATGAAACGTTTCAGGAACAGGTACTTCACGATCTGCATCACCTGGTTCAGGAATCATTCGTCTGACATAAGGACCATTCATAATGAGATGTAATGATTAACTTTCCTTATGGTCCTACTCCTTAGCATACCGAAGAAGACGTGATGACCATGGAACATAGTTCTCTTTGTTAAGCATAGGAGGACGTTTTTCAGAACCGGCAGCATAAATGTCTTGTTGAGTCGACATTGCAAAATGGGTAGTTAAAATTGAAAAACAAGGATCATTAGTGTGTAAGTAGTGATTTGTTGTTGTGGTGGAAAACTATTTCACGGGATTTTATAAATCTTGACTAAACCGAGAAAATACGTGAGTGTTTCGCGGGATTTTACTAAAGCAAGAAAAACCGTGAAAATAGAATTGATGTTGTTGAAACCGTTGTTAAAATGAAGAATTTGAACTTTCATTAACGATTTGTGAGCGTAAAACGATGAACGAGCAACAAAATTTGAGCTTGAATGATTAAACGTATGATTATTCCGAAAAAAAACTAACGGTGTAAATGTATCTTAACAAAGAGGGTTAAAGATCAAAAAGCCAAGGACAAACTTTAAAAGTTGACAGAGCTCCAGGGGACAAAACTTTGCAAAATTTCAAAATAAGTTTCAAATATAAAAAAAATTCACGTCCCGCCTTATCTTCTTTTCACCTTTGAACTTTTTTTTCTTATTAAAAAAAAAAAGTACGAAATCTATTTTAGCTTCTGCTGAGGTCGTAACTTGTTTAGCTCGTGAAAACCGAATATACCACGTTGATCGAAATCGATGTCACGAACACGATGTTATAGATTATATGTCCCCGTACTTTGAACGACACTCCTCATAGCGAACCGAAAAACCAAATAAACCTAACATGTAGAAATTTGTTCGGGTCTTGATTTTTTTACTCGTTTTCGTTTCTAAAAGTTATTCACTCGAATTGGTTTCTCAAAATTTTCACTCGAATCGGTCCCTTCTAATTTTTCACGATCCGATCGGAAAAAAATCCCATTAAAAATTATTAACTTCGTTCGGACCCTTGTTAAAAATCACTCGTTCGGCTCTTGTGAGATTCACTCGTTCGGATACATCATTGTGATATATCACAATCCGTTCGGTCCCTCTTGTCGAGAACTCCGTTGTCGTTCTCAACAGTTAAGTTCACTCGATCGCTGCGATTTCAACTTGGAACACACGTTCGGTCCTTCTCCTTTTAAAAAAAACACCTCGTTCGGCTCATTCAACGAGTACAACTCGATCGGTGGTCTTTAATTTACATCGTTCGGGACCTGTCTTGAAAGAAAAAAATGTGACAGAAACAAAACACACCCTTCTTGTTAATGAGAAAGATGGTGTTGCATGTAACGAAACACAACCATATGTGTTACCTTAAAACCAACAAGTCATTTGGGGAAAAACAAAACTAAGCACTTACGTTTTTGTTTTTTTTTCAATTCGTGTATAGAGTTCCAATATATCAACGCACCCTCTTTTTTTTTTATAAAAACTAAGCGACGAAATGAAGAGAACGAAAGAAATAAGCCGAAAATAAGCTTAAAAAAATTACCACAAACAAATCACAACACCCAACCTTGGCTCTTGATACCACTTGTTAGGTGTATCATATCATCACCAAACACAAAAATAAGAAAAATATTTTAGAGAGAGAAAGAACTAGAGAGAGAAGTAAAAAACAAAGAAAATGGTTACTAGCACATTGAAAGAAAAATGAGAAGCAACACCCTCTCCACACTTGGAGAGGGCTTTAGATAGTTACAAGAGTGGACTATTCTTGTGGGCTTTGTGTTGGGCCAGACTTAATACAAATGGGCTTGAGCCCGACAACTAGGCCCAACTAGCTTAAATAAAATTCTCATAAACTACGTTTTACTTATACAAGGCTCGGAAATATTTAATGACCATCACTTTAATAAATACACGGCTAACACATACTCCTTGGCAGCTCATCCCTAACGTTTTTTTAGGTGTACACACTTTTTCATGTCAGCCCCTATCATGCAACCAAGGGCGTACTTACCATAGTCCACAAGTGGGTGGTCCTGCAAAACCATGAGATTGTTAATTTCAACTCTTCAATTTGTAAACCTATCAGCATAGCGATGCATCATGGTTAAAATTTGATCCGACAGAATATCTTCTTCATCCAATGCTTCTTGTAGTTTTGCAAGGATACTTAACCTAATGTTTTCTGGGTTACTAGCCATTGTAGAGAGAAGATACAATTAAAATGTGAATGGGAAATTATTTTGAGTATGACAGTCCCCAAGTAATGTGTTTATATATAAGCTAATGACTTGTTAGATGTTGCCATAAATCGCGTGAATTATGTGGTGATAAAAAATAATGTTGTTGAGTTGTCTTATCAGTTGCAGTACAATACTATATTTGCATTGAATTGTCATTCAATGTCTGAAAAAGCATTTGAAAAAGCATATGATGTTGTCATAAATCGCGTAAAATATTTAGTGATAAAAAATAATGTCGTTGAGTTGTCTTATCAGTTGCAGTACAATAATATATTTGCATTGAATTGTCATTCAATGTCTTAAAAAGCCTATGAAAAAGCATCTGATGTTGTCATTTAATTTTCTACTGAAAAAACATCTATGATTTGTCAAATCTTTTTATAAATCGCGCGATTTTTTTATGGATAAACAACAGTGTCATTGTGTTGTCTTATCAATATGAGTAAAAAAAATTTATTTGCTGGGACTAGTCATTTATTATATCTTTTAAATTGATACTGAAGAAATAAGCATGTCATTATTTATCTATCTCCATACAGTAAATAGCAAATGCAAATTTGAATTTCCTTTTAATTAAAAATCTTGTTGTAAATATCGAAACTTGAATTTCCTTTTATACATGTTCTATATTTTAACCATTTTTTGCATTGTAAGCTTACTTTACACTTTAAACTTCTATATAATGTACTCTTTTGATGAGATCTTCAAATAAATCGTACAAACAAGAATCTTGATTCATATGATCCATTGAATACAATAAACAACACCTAATCTAGTACATTGGCAACATTATTATTCTGACTTAAAACTAAAAAACAACAAACAAGAACACACTTGGTTGGATAGGTATTGTTAATCAACATCATTCGAGCATCTATATTGCCCTGTAATTGTTAAATGAAGTTTTGCTTTTCCAACAATTTTCTTCTCAATAATCTTGTCTTGCTCTGAATCAAGTTTGTTTTGTTGTACGTATAGTCCTCTTCATGGCGTCATAGTAAGGTGTTATTCCGTAGCTATTAAGGCCTCATTGTAGCATATTCCTGCAACATTGTTATTTATATCTCACGGATATGCATTTGTTCAAAATAACGAGTTAAATTGCCCAACATTGTATTCGCTAGTGTGGCATCGGCTTCAAGCCCCTTTTGCAGGTTGGAAACAATTGTTTTACATGCATCATTTGCAGAATTAGCCATAAAATTTGTTAGTGGTAAGAAAAAGTGTGTTTGTGGGTGTGTGTTTGTGTGTGTATGTTTGTGTGTGTGTGTGTGATTTGATTGTATTATATATGCAAAGCTAGTTGAATATAGGGGGGTAATAGTTTTGGCTAGTAATTAGCAATATCTAATAGAATTTAAAGTAAATTGCCAAATGTTGATCAAAGATAGCGTACATTTAAAAGAGATCATAGACATTTGAATTGACTAGTCTTTATCAACTATAATACTTAATTATTGAATACATAGAAAAGATAGAAACATAATGTGTACGTTGAAAAGACATTGGTAATAGTGGATGAGTTACATGAACATTAGTACATATGTTTCTTTATATCTTGATGTTGAACTGCTTTTGTTTCCTCGATTTTTTGTTTTCGTTTCTGCATGTCATGCAGATAGCCGAGTGATTGAAATGATTTATCCAAAGATCATTTGTTCGATTTCAGCACCATGCTAAGATATATCTTTAGACATGATAACTTGGTTTCCTCGTCTTCGAAGTGTTCTGTCCCGCCTATTCAACCATTTGATTGAGAGTGTAATCATTTTGTGTTACCTCCCTTTTATTGTCTTCACTGTCACTTGTGTAGTTGGTTATGACATGTTTTATCATTTCTGCTAAGCTAGCATTTGGGAAAATATATTTGGCAATAATAAAATTGACACCTAGGTGGTCAATGTAAATTTGCAATTTGTAATGCGCTGAAGATATATCAAGCATGACATGCATATCATAGTTGTTTCTAAGTTTTACGGTTATTGAAAATCCATTGTGCGGTATTTTATAATAAAGAGCATAATTTAGTACCCAAAATATTTGACAAATATTATTTCAGCTCTTCTAGTTTTATTCTTGGAATGTTGATGTTCATTGTTCCACTGTTGATGTACGTTGTGTCTTTTGTGTTATCGAGAACCAACTGACCATTATTGTGAACCACAAAATTGAAATTGTTTTTTGTATATGGTGTGGTAGGTATTGTTTTATTAAAAATCCTAGATCACCAAAAAGTTCATAGTAATCGAACTTTTTGTTTTTTTTGTTTTTGCATTTGATGTAGACAAGTGAGTGATTCTTCTAGTTTTTTTAGTGGCTTCTGAATGAATACCAGCAAATGCTTCCTCTAAAGATCCCATCATTTGGAATATCATCGTTGCTTAGATCTATCGATGATGAGAAACAAAAAAGCTGGAACTTACCAGAACGCTTGCAATGCGTACAAAACATTTGTATCATATCATTCTCTTAATTTGTTCAAACCTGACAATGCGTTGTTTGGTGCACATGTAAGTAACAAAGTAGTGATCCGTGGATAGTTTTATTGGTAAGATAGCTAATCTATCTTCCAAATTCTTTGGTAGAATACGTTTAGAATGAGAATAAAACCATTTTTGATATTTAGCGGGTTAAGTTTAAAAACGCCGTATGTATGCAGCCATCGATCATCGAAAGTAGTATTGAAAAGACGTCAACATTTTGTGAAAGAAAGAAGTATTGAATTAAAATTTGAGTTGTCAATCTATTGTTGTATACAATGTTATATATATACTATTTTTTGTTAGTGCAAAGTTGATACGTCATGGTTTTGTCAGAAATGATATGTCATTTTGTTGTCATTTCGTTACAGCCTACATCAAGGAATGAAAATAGTAAATTACAATACAACAACACGATCATAATTTCTAGTTATTTAGTAACTAGTCAAATAAATTTTTTGAACATCGAAATTTTCCATGTTTTTCCTTTTGTTCCCAGTTCATCTTTGTGCTGGTAGCCAACGTCAAGGGTGATGACCCCACCCGTGAAACATACACGTGTAGTTTGTTTTGATGAGATTGAGCATACATGAGTAACATGTTGCAATCTTGTAAAGCATCAGCCAATGGTACAAGACCTGAATCCAAACTACAATTTGGTTTCCTTAAATAAAGAAAAGTTGTGGAGTTTTCATCGTAACCCCATAAGAAGGATGTTAAAATCTTTTTCACGTTGATTTTGTTGAAAATCTTTCACAACTCTACAGTATCTATAAGTAACAACCATCCCACTAACACCCAGAGAAACTTCATTCAGGGGACTAGCGAACCTTCCATAATGGTGTAGTAAGAACATTGCAAGCCATTGATTTAAATCTAAAATGAGATTTTTGAAGATGTAATTTGTTGTGAGAAGTTGAATCACATATATGTATATTTAAAACTAGAAAATATTGATAAAAAGGCAAGGGGCCCACTTAATTGATGTCAAAACAGAATAAACAATTGTGATAAATAGAATGAAAAGACGTGTGTGAGTAGTAGCACTGTTGGTTTTCTCTTAAACTCCACCAATTTTAGCTGGTATCATGAAACACCTCATGTGGAGGTGTCATACTTAATTTTCAAATTGAACACCGCACACCAAACATTTGTCATTTCGATTCCTCAATACACTTAAAGGACACACCAAACACGCCCTCAAATTATGTTTTTATTTTTTATTTATTTAATGTATTTAAATTTTTGATATTGTTTTTATTTAAATTGTATGTGACTAAAATACTCATATATTCACTGTTACACATAAATAAGGTTCACAACTTATTTCACACTTTTGGCCACTTTAAGCTTAATTGTATGTGACTAAATACAAAAAAAAAATTATGCTATTTGTGTGAACTAAATATAGCAAAAACCACACAAACAATTAAAATTCAATGTGGCATTGAGATCAATATCACACAAAATACACATTTCTTATCTTCAACTTTAAAAAAAACAGCATAGACACACTTATTACACTTTTGAACCACTTTATATGCTTTAATTGTAATGTGACAAAATAAAAACAAATCTGCTTTGTGTGACTAAATATTACAAAAGGCCACACAAATATAAAATTCATGTGGCTATTGGATGAACAATAGTCACACAAAATACAGTTTTACTTCGCTTTAAACACCATATGCTCACACTTATTAACACTTTTGGTCACTTTATGCTTAATTGTATGTGACTAAATATAAAAAAACATTGCTTTTGTGTAACTAAAATATTACAAAAGGCCAACACATAACAAAAAATTCATATTGCCATAGATGAACAATAGTCACACAAAATACACTTTTACTTCACTTTAAACACCATATGATCACACTTATTAACACTTTTGGACACTTTATGCTTAATTGTATGTGACTAAATATAAAAAAATGCTTTGCGTGACTATATAGTTTTTTCGGTCACTAATACTGATTAATCCAATTAAATTTGTACCTAATTAGTCACACATGTTAAGGTTTTGGTCACTGATTTTTAATGGATACGGCCACTAACTCAAAAATGTGACCGTAGGTACCCTACGGTCGCACTACCTTTAGTCACACACACTCGAAAAATCATGTGTGACTATATGTATATCGTCATACTTTTTTGGTGTAGCCAAATCCACTTTGTGTCCTAGTGTTAGTACCCAAACGTGCATTCGAATCATGCACATAACGACATGACTCACCAAATTTAACGAGTTCCTTTGGCAAAATTAAAACAAGGCTTCCAAGACTAACCCGGCAGGGCAAAGAAAAGCGAGGTACGCGTATATTAACCTTGAATTTGCCATAAATATATATGTGAAATAGTGAATGCGTGTAGGGTTTATAGATGCATGCAAACACAAACAAAATCAAACCTAGTGTGACCTAGCATACTTTAATCCAAACGTGACCAAAAGCACGTATAACAAATCAATTTGTGTGACCTTAGCACGCTTAAAAAACTTGTGACTTAAGCATAAGATATTCAACCGGGACAATGAACTAATGAAGGCGGAAGCGAGTTTATGGATCAGTTTAGGTTTGTTTAAAGGGAGGCATGATATCTTGAAGACAGATGAAAGTGTGTGTTGTATTTCTCCATAAATCTACAATATATAGAGCATACAAGGATTGGGTTTAAGCCCAAGATAACTACTAATGTACATGTAATGATGTGTAAGATTATCCTAATCATACAACTAATGATTGACAAATCATAACAATGATTGACTAATCATAATCAATCAAGATCAATCATACAACTAACAAAATCAACACCATATGATAATTTTTTTAAATCACTTTATTAACAATCAAATCCGTATAGCACGTCAACAATCAATCACAAGAAACAATAAAGTTCATTAAAACCATGAGCAAGAAGTTTATAGATCGTGCTGATAACATGTTATAAAACAACTGCCCTATAGCAACACATATAACTGATTAATGAAAAAAGAAATTAGATAGAACCAAGACATGTATGTCATTGATCTTGATCTCACAAACTACAAATGAACCTCTGTTTATAGGGCTGTCATAATCAAAGTATTTAGTACAATCATAATTAAGGGAATAAAAAAGATGAAAAGTTTTTAGAGGTTTAGGTATATGGATAGCCACAATCATAATTATTCATAACAGATTATATAATTGCATGAGTAACATGACTCAAATGATGGAGGATAGAGCGACCGTCGTGAAGGCTTAGATGATAGAAGAATTGACCCTACATGAGAACAACATGAAAAGTCAGACTACACAAGTAGAGTGCCCAATAAAGGTTCTTACTTTTCGTATCATTCTCATGCACGACCAACTTTTCCATCACCTTAGCCCTTGCTATGACCGCTATGTCCTTCGTCATTTAATTCCTCACGCCTTCTAATCTTCGATTGTTACTCTTTCTATTCCTCTTACCCCCTAAGTACCTTAAGGGCATTTATTAATTTCAAGTACACTTGATACTCCATTAGTTTTCCATCGGTGCTCTGGTCCTGTCTTAGGCAACCCCTGTTAGATTGAACGTTTTTCCACTCATAAAAAGATTCATAGAATTAATTTGACGCTCTAAAATCCACCTGCTCAAAAAACAGCTAACAACACATACCTGATAAATATATAGTTGTCGTTAAAAATTATTCAAAGAATAGTTTAAAGCATATAGTACATCACATACCAACTTCTTAGTCTTTCATGACACACCCCGTGTCTTTGTTTCCTCTTTTTTTGGTGCAAAGGTAAATTTGTACAAATAGAAACAATGACAGAATTACATCCAAAATAAGAAGAAAGGATTAGAAAGCTAAAGTCCTTTCTATACAAAGCATAAATACAACTATGTCTATACAAATCATGTTTTGACAGATAACTACAGATCTCGAACATACTAGATAAATTGCAGACAAAACAGAGAAGTATACATCTGACACCCTAAGCCAAGCGTATGCTTACAGGTTCAGAAACATAAATGTTGCTCAATCCTTTGCACCAAATCGATATTCCTCTTAGCTACATTTCCCAACTCATAATATCCATAAGCCAATTCACCCCTATTCAAAAAATCCCCTTAACCATAGGCTTATGATACAAGGAGCAGGCATCACTAAGTAGGATATAGTACCCATTCACACTATAAGAGGGGCTATACCTGAGAAAGCTACATTTCCTATCCATTAACTTCAAGAATCAGCCAACAGCTACAGCCTCATTGGACTAATTCACAAGCAAAGAGAGACATGCTTCACTAACCAGGAAACACTCACCCTCAAATAGACCCATCCAAGAAGGTTCATCTTTCGCATACTCTCTATTCCACCCATCATACACTATCCACCCAGGCCAATTACCCTTCACAATGAGCAATCCTACCTTATGGTACATACAAATGAATTAGACCTCTTACAGACCTAAAATAGCATACCAGTTTCCTCCCAAGGCCAAACTAATAAAGCTATAAGGCTCTAGTAAGTATAGTCACACCAAATGTACTCCAATTTATAAGAAACTACTCATTGTATAACCTGCATAAACTTTGACTCCATTAAACTTGGTATAACACCCTCAAACTATGATACACAACGAAATACAACATTTAGGGTGCTACTTCATAATACATGCACACGAGTCCCAGTAAACGCATGATGATACGTTTAAAAAAACACAATTTCATTTATTAGAAAGATCAGAGTTACATAGGTCCCAATACCAACATAGAAATTTATTTCTAACAGTCTCAACACGACTTGATTTCTAAAACATTATTTTGATTTAAGACACTACTTCACCAAAATATCATCCTTGATATCCGCGTTCTGTCCCGTCCAGCCATCAACAACAATTAACCTGGGATACATGCTTAAAAACGTCAACAAAATGTTGAGTGAATTCATAGAGATTATACACAAACCGTTAGAACGCATATTCAATTCAGCAAAACATATAACATTGCTCGCAAGCCAAGTTATATATAAATAATGTATTCCAACTAATGAGCCCGTGTACCGACACTTAACACATTCATCCTGCAGGACGAAATAATGTCCGAGAAGTATGCCCCTTCTCCCATTACTAACCACAAAATGTCCGTTACAGGGTGCTCGCTTATCAATCAAGGATTCATACCCCGGACAGGGTTGTCAAACCTAATAGATCTATTTAATGCATTAGTGTTCACCAACAACAAGGCAATTAACGGTAACACAGCGAAAGGCATATACCTAATAGTTCATGGAATCATATTTATTTATCAAAAAACACCATGCGTTTCATTTTCCAAACAAGCAAGTATCCCCCCCTCCCAACGCGGGTTTAAAAAACATTTAAAATCACTTAAAAAAGCGTGGCTAAGAACTCACCTTGATCAGAAGTCGAGAGAATCAAATAAGCGCGATCAATCGGCGGAAAATCAACGAACACGATCACGACCCCCATAAAAAATAATGTATGTCCGCTCCGATTACTATAAACGAAAAGTAATGGTCAAACGATGTGTACATCGTTATCCACGAAATCATAATATATATAATATTCGAAACTTACATTTTTAGTAATCTCGAAAACCAATATATTTAATAAAATATTTAGTTATCTCATCGAAATCTTCGAACAATCCCAATTAGAATTATTAATTACACAAAACGAATTATATTTCGAATATTCAACCAAAAGTTTCTATTTTTTAGAAATTACTTCATTCAATAACGGAACGGTTAAGTTTTAAAATAACTAACTCGTAGTATTAATTGCTTTACTAACATTTATGTATCCCCGACAAGTTTACTATTAACTGCCTATGACCTTTCAAAAGTCAATGCTAGACTTTGTTTGACTTTAACTTTTTATACACCATTATAATATATAAAATATATAGAGAGAGATAGAGAGAGAGAGAGAGAGAGTTAGGATCAAATAGAAGTTTTCTAAATAAAAGGATAAGAATTCACTATAACCGCCAATCCGAGATGCAACGACTTAAAATTAGATGCATCTCTATAATCTGTAGATGCATTATAATTTGCATCATAATGTGTTTTCTAGCTTTTAATTAATGTATATACGTATTTTAGATGCATTTCATATTTTCTCTTATTATTTGGGTCCTCTACACGTGCCAAAATCCATGAAAATCAATTTGCACCAACTACACATCCAAATTAAACTTTCGAACTCCTAATGGTGGCATCTGATCAATAGAAATGCATCTAATGAAAGTCGTTGCATCACAAATGTGTAGTTATTAGTCACTTCTCGCCACTTATCTTATTTTAATTTACTTTTCACTGGATTCACCTACTCTCTCTCGTTCTCTCTCCCTCATCTCTCTCCTAATATATAATATATATATATATTATAATATATATATATATGTATATATATATATATATATATATATATATATGTATATATATGTGTGTGTGTGTGTGTGTGTGTGTGTGTATGTTACTAAATCTGACCCGCTCCAAACGACCCGCTATATCACATTTTCACGACTCGGACTGAAAGGAGATTTTATGTAAAACGACATTCCGGACAACTTTTTAGTTTTAGCCGAGACCTGAAACTCGACATAAAATGACCAAAATTCCCCTGCAATTTCTTTCTGCAAGGAAACTTTGAACTCTTTTTAATAAAAACGAAAACTTTGACCTTGGGTTTTGACCTGTTATTACTCTATTTTAAAACTAGCGAGTCTCGCGACAAAGTAAAACATCATTCTGAGCAACTTTTGTGTTTCGCCGGAAGGCCGAAACGGACTCGAAAGTGCTCAAAACGAGCTTTTAATTTTCTGACAGCAACTATTATTTTACCATAGCTGTTGGAAACAACTTTAAGTTTTAAAATCTTGTTTTCGCCGTAACTTCTTCATTATTAGGAGTTACGGGACGTTCGAATTACCGAAACGTACATTAGGACAAACTCTATTATATTTCAACATCAAAAATCAGTTTTTATGATTTTTTGAACCTCGTTTTTCATGCCAAACCTACTGTTCGAATTTACATTTTTTAAAAACCCATTAAAACCATATTTTTGGCTTCCGACAACCTCAAATCAACATCATCTAGCCCATTTAATATCTCCAATATCAATTATAATCTAGTCTAACGCAAGATTCAATCGGATTTCATCACATGCATCAACCTAAAACGAATCGAATAACAACAAAACAAAAACAAATGATAAAAGATAATACTCACAACAACATCACAAAGGTGTTGGTTTTCGGCCTTCTTGTGGTTCGAAACAACTACGGACGCAGCCCAAACACATGACCCGAACCATTTTCGACAAAAGCCACTTCGATAATACTTTAATATAACCATTTTACACCTCCTTTTAACTTGAAACCTTAATGATTGAACCCAAAATTAAACTCCTAAAATAACTATTGCATGTGTGATTTTATTATATGGAAACGTAGGCCTCGACGAGGGGATTAAGGAAATATATTCGGATCGTATTGCATGTTGGTAAAATGGTGGCGGTGGTGATGTTATTGTGGTGGTGGTGCGGCCGGGCAACAAGAAGAGAGAAAGAGAGACAAGTTGGTTAAAAAAATGGATTGTATGTGTATAGTCTTCTATATATACTAGTAATGGTTTAGTGTTTTAACAATAATAGTCCCTCATTCCTTTTGTTCTTTTAAAATTAGTACATAGGGGCGTTTGTTTGGTTTGTTTATTAACCGACCATAACACGTGTTAGTTACTTTCAAATTTATTTTTATTTCGTCCCACTCCATTTTGTTTAAAGGATTTATTAAAGTGTGTATACTTTTAAAAACGGGAGTCCGACTCAAGATAAGGAATAAAAGACAACATTCGTAAAAATAATAAATTTACTATCTTAAAAAAATAATAACGAGATGCGTCAAATATATATACGTTCTTAAAACGTTTAAAGTCCAGCGTCAGTCACACGTAGACTCGCGAAACGCTAAAAATAAAAGTTTCCAAATTTCATTCGTGATAAAATACGCAAATAATTATTTACGACAAATAAAAATTTAAATGTTCGACGGTTCGCAGTTCACAACTAATTTTATAAAATAATTAATTAATACGTCGAAAAAATTCGCGAATCTTCATACGCGGTCGTGAGAAACTCGGGTTGTTACATTCCACCCACCTTAAAGGAGCGCCGTCCCGGTGCTCATGACTTTCTTAACCACGTTCTGATTTCACTTATTGTTGAAGACCGGTTTCCTGCTTATGATACGATACGATCCTCACACGTACCCAAAACGCAATAATCACTAGATATAACACTTGCCTTGACTATTTCGGATAGAAAGTCAACAAAATAAATGATAATTCATATCAAATCAAAATCAAAATATAGTTACAACTGCTCTTATTTTAAGAGACAAAATACATCGCTAAACATATCCGAGAAAACATAAATCGCGTCGTTTTTAAACGAAAGACTTTAAATGAAGGATCAACCCAAACCTTAGTTCGGTGATCATTTCAATGGAACAAAATGCACATCTTTACACAAAACTAAGACATACGTTGCTAACTAAAATCAAGTTAGGCCTCAATGTTCGAAACGTAATAAATTTATATCATCTATTATCCAAAATCAAATAAACCCACCCTACCCTTGTCTCCATTTAGTAATGCCCACCGGTTGCGAAAAATATTCTGGAGTACCTACGACTCCATCAAACACATCACAACGTTAACATATAAAATAACATATTCAAATAAGCACATATTCGCCTATTAGTCATTTAAAAATGACTCTATCTTTCTATCTAGCTTATCATCGCATCGAAATAGTCATGCCTGCCTTCTACAAGTCTTAGCATAATATCCGTGCTTACTCATAAAGAAGCTTCAACAATGGCCATGCTCATTTTGCGGTTTCATACCTAACCAATCAGATTGTTCATTATACCCGGCTTGTTGGATGGCCAAGCCCCTTGGTAATGATCTCGACTAATTCACGGTTAGGTTTTAGCCAACCATAGTCATGCTCGTGGTTTAACAAGCCACAACCGATAATGGTTTCCCCAGGCTTTACGTACCCGACAATTAATCTTCATCAAATTCAGGTAAGTGATAGACCCATACCATCACGTCCTAAGCCACATCACGGATACACCAAAGAGCGACACAAGCCACTTATCTACCATTACAAAAGCACAATAGCACATTAATCACATAATTCACTATAATATCGGCGGTGATGAAATCCCCTAGAAACATATATTGTCGAAAGACAAATAAAAAACAATCAAGAAAACAATTGAGTGTCATGAGCTCGTTCGACAAAAATCAAAACTCTAACGTTTTCACATGGCGACAAGCACAATTGGCTTGGTCCCAATGCATCGCGTAATATCCCAGATGAATTAAATCATCGAATCAAAATAATCACTCACATTCCTAATTTAATACCGTTCAACTTAAGGCGTTGGCTATGTTGGTTGTCCCTTTAGTAATGGGAATAGACGTCACCATTTTGCTAGAGTTTTCCAATCAATTCTCCACCTTTTACGCCCTTGAGTTGACATGTCGCGGAGTAAGGGTCACTACACCTGACCGTGGGTCAAGTATCGCATAGTGTCTTATCCTAATCTTTGATGATATCAGGTATACTTACAACTATACTACCACTACACTCTGTTTCGGGGAAAGAAGTCTTCTTCACGACCATCAGTTGATACATCAAAGTCAACACACATCCAATGTAAAGGAGAAGTCTTCTCTATTTCTCCACCTGCAACCTCGGAACAAACCATCTCAGCTTCCAACCCACGCTTAAAATCTTTTAACATCTCTAAATAGATTCCTTCTCAAGCCATAATCAGGTTTAACACCTTTGTAGCACAATTCCCACCATTGCTTACTAGCGACAACGAATAATACGCGGAACAATACTTGGTCTTGACACGTCTTCATAACAATCACTGATCTTAAGTACTATGAACTAAACATCACTCCTTTCTAGACACACTCATTCCGAACAATACCGTAGGTATTTTCACTTCGGAACGACTCGGTCATAATGACTCGCATGAGACTCTCTCCATGCAGTCGATAAGGATATGGTTACTTGCATAAGAATCCGTAATAGGGTAAAAATATTTTTCTTCTTCCGAAAGCTTGACCCAAACATTTATCTCAATTACCAAGTGTTTTAAGGGTGACGATTTATCTGACATAGCGTGGTTCTTCCTAAATTATGCATAGTTGATCAGGTTATGCATAATTGAGGACCAAACGACATCATGTCCTTCCTCGTCAAAACGTTTCTTTTCCATACGCTACATGCGTAAACTAATTCCTATAAAATTTTCGACTAGTAAAAATCAAATCATTTCAAAAGAACGAAAAGAAGATAGCACCACCTTCCATTATTTTTTTGAAAAGAAAATTTTATTTAACACCATAGGGTCAGTTTATGAAATTTGGAAACACAGTTTTCCATTGTTTGCACAATCAGTTTATACAACATAGTCAATATGATTCGCGCAACGACATTTGTTCAGCACACAAGTTCGTTATCGCAATTCATAGTTTTAAAATCATTATCTTCACAAAACGCCATTAAATACAGTTTGGTCAACGGTCACGGCAAGTTCTAAAAATAATACCCACTCATGGACTATCCAAGCAAGTACTACACACGTGTGAAAATTCGCTAACTAAAATCACTTAATCACTCGAGTTCATATCAATCTCACAACGAGTCTAATGTTGTGAGGTATCAACAACCTCCTAGCATCACTCAACGAGATAATACCTACGACAACATCACTCATAAACCATAACAATAAGGGCTATCATAACAATGACATAGGGTGACAATGCCCATACATCCGAAATTTCCTAAAAAGGGGTACATAAATGGTTTCTAAAACCAAAACGTCCTACCATGACGGTTTCTATGTTTCTAATACATAGAATGATTTATACATGATCTATACATATTCATGAACTCTCATAGAGTTCTAAAGTAAAAGTAATTGCTAAAGAGTGCACAATCACCACGTCGGTGATGAGATAAAACTCTGAGGCAATAATAACCTCAATCCAATAAACCTAAATCTTGAAATCTCCCTACTTACTAGTACGGGGACGATAAAAGTATGAGGTTTTCTTCTACGAAAAGCATTTCAAGTCTAATTTCTAGAAACATAGGACCCATTTCTCAGAAAGTTTAATAACCAAGGTGAAATTACCATTTTGCCCCTATACTATCAAGGCTTCCCTTTACCAAAATTTTATCGCTACACTAAATTGAGTGCATCTCCTAAACTGTGCGTCCGCAAAAGTCGAAACGACCGGTCAAATCTAAGTTTGTTTAATATCTAGAGCTTTCAATTTTAAATCTTTAGGTGTTGCTATATAAGTTTTTGAACTTATTACTCATTCAAATTCGGGTCTCAATTTTGACTAGTTTTGCCATTTCGGCGATATCTCATTCGTCGGGTGTCGATATGACTTCGTCCGAATTCCTATATGTACCTAAGATATTTCTCTACCTTCTCGTCTAACTTTCCAGGTCTTCATAGACCAAAAACATTTTGAAACATACCCACCAAGCTGCTATCCTAAAGCAATCCCCAAAGAAATTTTGACAAATTTTTGTAGCTTACGAAAATGAGCGAAATTTGAAATTTATTGATGATTTTGATGTGAAACCAATTGGAGGTGATAGCCCTAAGAGTCTTCTACAGGTACCTAAATATTTTTTGAAAAGTTATTACAAAAATATGGAGTTATACTTCTTTTCCCAACGGTATACCAGATTTGACTAGTTTTAGAAAAACGACAATATCTCACTCGTCCGGAGGAGATATGCTGATCCCGTTCTGAACAGATCTTTAACTCCTTAGCTGATATAAGGTTTAGTTGTATTGGATAAATCCAAGACAACTATGGTAGAAACTTTGATTGGGAATATCACAAACTATGCGGAAACTAGGTTGTGATACTAAGAAGAATAATAACAATTAACCAAACGTTGCAGCTTCAATATATTGAATACGGCTACTCTTAATAGTGACAGGGTTTACAACCTTGAAGCTATGAACTAACTACAAAACGTGTGTATGATGGATGTGTAGAGATTGATGTATTTTCTCTATACCCTAGGACCTCCTTTTATAGTACAAGGAGTCCTAGTAGGTTACAATACAATTAATACTTTCCTAAGTATTCTACATCAATACTTTCCTAATAAACCTTGTAACCTACTAATCATATTTAATACTTATTAATACTTTCCATAAGTATTCAACCTTCCTAGTCAACACATTTAATATTATAAGGAAACTAAATCATTTGAATATCAATCCTGATCTTCATATCTTTGACCATATCTTCTACAATCTTCCATCATTTGTAGAATCTTCATTATGTCGATTTAGTCCCTCTTGTTTCATTTATTCAAACAGCATCAAGGAATCTTTAATTCCCAACAATCCTCCCCTAAACTTGATATTCACTTGTTAATCATCAAGTTTCTTCAATGTAAGCTTCTTGATCACCAAGCGGATGTATCCAAACACTTCTTCACTTCTAAAGTTGTTTCTTTGTTATCTTCCACCTTTTGCTGTTTGAACTCTTGTTGTTCTTGTTTCTAGCATCATTTAAAGTCTCATCAATGAAGGTAACCTATGCATCTGCATCATCAATCCTCCCCTGTTTGGATGCATCCTCACCCAAACTTTTTTCATTATTAGATTAGTGGTTTTTAAATTTTCCAAATCATGAACCATGGTAAGAAAATTGGTACAAAGAATCATCAATTCAATAAGTTCAAAACTATCATCATCACTTTGAAGTAAATCACAGAAATGTATAGTTTTGGGCAAACTATCAGCCATCAACGGATTTGAGAAGTCTTTACCAAGAGCCGTTTGCTTTGGACTAGTCAATGCTTCATTGCCATAACATGGTGCATTGATTACCATATAGTTTTTAGCAAACTATCGGCTATCAACAGATTTGAGAATTCTTTACCAGATGTCGTTTGCACTGGAATAACCAATTCTTAGTGTCGGTTAGACATAGGGAATTAATTACCATTTGTTGTGTTGAAATGAAACCAACACCTAAAAATTCTCCTATCCTTTGTAGCTTGTCAATTCTCAAAACCATTATCCATAAATCAGGCTAAGAACAAACTATCCGAGAACCAAACTGTGTATTTTATCTGATATCGCACAATGCTAGCAGTATAAACTCATTTTAATACTAGCAGTTTGATCAAAGCTGGCAGTATTAATACCCTCTATATAAAGAGCAGCATAAACCTTGGTTTAAGGCCAATAGTAGTAAGTGCTAAAATTTACCCCAGTAGCAAAAACTTAATACTGGTAGCATTAAAAATATATTAGCAGTATTAATCATACTAGTAGCACTAAGTGTAAACTGGCAGCATTAACCCTTAGTGATAGCAGCACTAACATGAACTGGCAGTATTAACATCTCCTGGCAGCACTAACTTACATAAGCAGCAGCACTAACCTTCAAAGATAAGGCTAGCAGTATTAACTGCCATTGGTAGTATAAACATACAACTGACAGTACTAATGTATGAAGAACAGTACTAAGTACTCATAAGCAGTACTAAGTATAAAGCTGGCAGTACTAACTTTATACCCAACAGCACTAATTCTTCCCCTTGGCAGTATAAAGTGCTCCTTCCTCCCATACCTTTTAAGATACTTTTTAACGTTAGTAAAGCACCAATATTTATGATCACCAGCAGTATTATGTTACGTGTCAGTAGTAAGTACCAACGAGCAGTACAAAACATATAAGGGTACCCTTTTTCAGTTGCTAAACTATCACTAATCCTTGTCATAGCAACCTGTTGAAGACTACACCTGCTGTATCTTCATCATTGTTGTTTATTTGGTGTAGCAACATTAAAATTAATAACAACTGGCAGTACTAATGTTACTAGCAGTACTAATACATATCAGCACCATTGACATAAACATTCAAGTGTTGCCCTTGCTGATTACGCCATCAATATTAAAACCATGCAGCCAATCCCATGTTCACTTTTTGCCAATCCAATCAGATAGGTACATAACAACCTGCTGTGACTTTCAAACACACAAACCATATGCATACTACTCTTTAACCTGCTATGATAAAAATTATAAACCTTATTCTTAATCCCTTGAGTTTCTTGAACCTTCTGTTTAGAGTTTGTGAAAAACCCTAGTTTTCTAGAATATCTCAAAACATACAGCAGCAACAATATGAACGACACCAACTATATATTCCATCTATCACTTTTATTTGTGTTGATCCTACACCTTGATTGATTCTTTACCTAGTAAAGAGTATGTTACCTTGGATGAATCCAAAATAACAATGGTAGAGACTTTGTTTGTATATATCAAAGTGTATGCGGAATCTACACTTCAATACTCTAGAGGTATTTATCAATGGAACAGTACTAGACAAAGAACAATGAACTATTGGATTTGAAAACATGGTCTAATTCTTCATGTTTTGGTTTCCAAACCCAGCTAGCTGAGGCCTTAACAGTATTAACCTCTGCTTTTGGCCTAGCGGTATTAACCCTTATACTCTTAACAGTATTAACTCTTTTGTTGAAATATCTGTTGTAATTTGCTGTTTTCTTGTTAAATCGTCTTTTAAAAGAGGGAATATGCTTTATCATAAGGAGTATGTTGTTGCATTAGCTATCATTCATTGTTTTTCTGGATTGAGCAGTACTAACTGAATTGGCAGTATTAAGTGATACTTAGTTAGTAATGCTTGTTGAACTATGTTACTTTTTGGATTGGGGTGAGAAAATCTACCAAAGTTTTGGTGATTCACCATCTTTGAGCTGTTCCACACTGGTTTAACCTGTTTTTGATCATTAATCTTTCTCTTGTGTTTACAGGTATGGTGCAGGTGATCAAAACTACCACATACATAGAAAGCCTTTTTGTTAAACTCAAAATTTTCACCTAATTTCTGAGTCATCATACATTACAAGTTTCTTTTGTATTTCTCTAGGATCATATTATTTTGCCTAGGGTTTTCTGCTTGCCTCTACAATTTCATTCCTAGTATTAATAGATTCAATCATTTCAAAGCTAGGTTTGACTGTTTTTGTTACTTTCTTAGGTTTCACCACAATCTCATCATCTTCACTATTAGATTCCCATTCCTTAATGATGGGTTCACTTATCCTAACAGTTTTAATTTTAGACATTTCCACTTTATCATTACTAGTTTCAGAATTACTTATTTCAACTTTAGACACACTAGTAATTGTTTCACTTACTTTAGACTCTTTTGCACCATTATGCCCAAAACCAGCTTTATCATTAGCACTCAATTAACTATTAAGTAGTGTATTAAGACTTTTAGAAGAAGTTTCAAATGATTCTAATTTGGTTTTGTACATTCTTCTTTTTCTTTTAAGCTTTTTGCTAATAGTTTTTATAGGTATGTGAGTACATCAGATGTTTTTCATCTAAATTAAATGTTTCATAAATCTAATCTTTTCCTCATAACAAAGTTGATTTTTCTGATGAGCAAACTAATTGAGCCTCTACCTTTTTTAAACCTTGATCATAAGCTTTTATTTCTACACTAGCATCACTAAGCTGTTCTCTTTATTTATCATATAATTTTTTAAGTTTAGCATATGATTGCTCACATTCAGTAGAACAAGTATGTACCTTAGAATTAGCATTTGAAGAACTTGAGCTGTAGGCCATCTCTTCTTTGACAAACAAATCTTGTGTGTAGAAAATGTGTTCTTCTTATTCAAAGCTTCTCAACCAGCTCTGATACCACTTGTTGATCCCGTTCTAAACAGATCTTTAACTCCTTAGCTAATATAATGTTTAGTTGTATTGGATAAATCCAAGATAACTATGGTAGAAACTTTGATTGAGAATATCACAAACTATGCGGAAACTAGGTTGTGATACTAAGAAGAATAATAACAATTAACCAAACGTTGCAGCTTCAATATATTGAATACGGTTACTCTTAATAGTGACAGGGTTTACAACCTTGAAGCTATGAACTAACTATAAAACGTGTGTATGATGGATGTGTAGAGATTGATGTATTTTCTCTACACCCTAGGACCTCCTTTTATAGTACAAGGAGTCCTAGTAGGTTACAATACAATTAATACTTTCCTAAGTATTCTACATCAATACTTTCCTAATAAACCTTGTAACCTACTAATCATATTTAATACTTATTAATACTTTCTATAAGTATTCAACCTTCCTAGTCAATACATTTAATATTATAAGGAAACTAAATCATTTGGATATCAATCATGATCTTCATATCTTTGACCATATCTTCTACAATCTTCCATTATTTGTAGAATCTTCATTATGTCGATTTAGTCCCTCTTGTTTCATTTATTCAAACAGCATCAAGGAATCTTTAATTCACAACAAGATATGACCCCATCCAAAGAACCACATACACTTAAGACATATGCCCACATCCATATTGGACTTCTCAGGTGCCTTAAGACCAAAAATAACTCACAATCAACCCCACAACTTGCTGGTTACAAACTGCCGTATAATCCTTTTCAAAATCCAATCAAACACCATTTTAATTTCCTTCAAACGCCAATACAAAGCCATACCCAATGACCTAACACTCTTTCAAACACATCAACTCATAGGTTTCCAGACCCGAACGTTTCAAGACTTACTAAGTAGAGGTCGACACGAAAGAATCAAAGCACAACACACCAACTTTATTCAGAGGCTTCAAAGATAGACGTTTCCAAACGACGCATTATGCGGGAATAAGTTAATAACCGTTTTCCAAAACAATGAAGGTTCATGGGATGACATATAAAAGTCATACTCCCATTAACAGGAAAATCTCAAAATGATAGATTACGAAACAGCATATGCGAATCAAAATCAATAAGAAGAGCGTTCAAATTCAAAATCATATAAAATTTTCAGTGGATCGAAACTAAGTCGAGTTCCCGACATCAAGAGATAACAAAGTAAAGTTTGCGAAAAAGTTTCGAAGATAATCGTATAACAACGATGTTTTCATCACGTATCAAAATAATTTTTATCATATCGCATCGAAATGTTTAAAGAAGTTAAACTCTTCGCAAGAAGCGAATATCAAGATATATATAATCGTATACCATAGAACGGATGTCGTATATATATCTATATACATATATATAATTATTACTTGTACCAAGTGTCAACCACTTGTTACGCACATAATATGCAATCAAATATATACCACATAAGGCTTCTAAGGATCGGGAGCAACACGCGCGCGGATATCGGACATCGGTGAAAGACTCGTGAAACTTTTCCAAAAACAGTTGTAGTCCAAGTTTTGTAAAACGACTTAGTTTACTACAACTCGTACTCTTATACGCAGCGGAATACAACATTGGGGTGCTACTTCATAATACATGCACACGAGTCCCAGTAAACGTTCAAAGATACGTTTATAAAACACAATTTCATTTATTAGAAAGATCAGAGTTACATAGGTCCCAATACCATTATAGAAATTATTTCTAAAAGTCACAACACGACTTGATTTCTAAAACACTTGTTTAGTTTATGACACTACTTCACCGAGACACCGTCCTTGATATCCGCGTTCCGTCCCATCCAGCCATCAACAGCAATTAACCTGAGATACATGCTTAAAAAGTCAACAAAACGTTGAGTGAATTCATAGAGTTTACAATTAACACATAGAACGCATATTTTGGGTTCCACAAAACGTATAACGTTGGCTCGTAAGTCAAGTTATAAAAATAGTGATTTCCAACTAAAGAGCCCGTGTACCGAAACTTAACACATTCATTCCCGTAGGACGAAATTATGTCCGAGAAGTATGCCACTTCTCCTAATACTAACCACAAAATGTCCGTTTGACAGGGTGGTCCCAACGGATTCAAACCCCGGACAGGGTTGTCAAACCCAATAGATCTATTTAATGCATTAGCGTTCACCCACACAGAGTAATTAACGGCTACACAGAAAAAGGCATATACTCAATAGCAAGCGGAATCATATTTTAGTATCAAAACAGTTTGCGTTCAATTTCACAAAACAAGCAATATATCCCCCTCGCGGAGTTAAAAACATTGAAAACTTTAAAAGCGAGGCTATGAACTCACCTTGGTAGAAGCCGAAGATCAAAAAACCGAAACAATTCACGGAAAATCAATGAACACGATCACAACCTATAATTTTTGTCGCTCGATTACTATTCCGAAAAGTATAGTCAACGATGCGTACATCGTATCAACAAAATCATATATATGGTATATATATATATACACACACACATTCATACATGTGATGAGAAATCCATTTGCGCCTTAGATTCCAAAACCCCACAACATTGAGTTATAATTGTCCCTCACGTTTTATCTTACGCGACTTTAATTGAAAACGTTATATTTTCGATAACTTTCTTATTTTTAGAAAGTTACTATTTTCAGAAAGTTACCATCTTTGGTAAGTTTAAATATCTAAGTATAGTTTTAATACTTATCATTTTATTTATATCCATGTACTTAGTTAAAAATTATATAAGTCTTATATGACCCGTTGACTTTTATACTTATATTTATTTTTATCCAAATCTGACCCGCTCCAAACGACCCTCTAAATCACATTTTCACGATTCGGAGTAAAAAGCGATTTTATGCGAAACGATATTTCGGACAACTTTTTAGTTTTAGCCGAGACCCGAAACTCGACGGAAAATGGTGAAAATGCCCCTACAAGAGTCTGCTGTAACTTGTATTTTTAATAAAAACGCAGCAGTTTGACCATCGGTTTTGACCCGCTATATCACGTTTTCGTGACTTTGACCAAAAAAAGTTGTTATAGAAAACGTCATTCCAGACAACTTTCGTGTTTCGCCGGAAGGCCGAAACGGACTCGAAAGTGCCCAAAATCGCGGTTGAAAATCAGATCAGCAAGTTATATTTTAGAAAGTAGCTGTCATTTTTATACACAAATTTCCAACTTCGATCGGCCATAACTTCTTCGTTATTAGGAGTTAGAAGCTCTACCTTATGTCAAAACGATCGTCTCGGAAAGCTTTATCATGTTCTCAAGCCCAAAATTAGATTTCCCAAAATCTCGACCCTCGTTTCGTATGCCAAACTTTCTGTCCGAATTTACATGTTACAAAACACTATCAAAATCATTTTCTCAATCACCCAATATCATCATCTAGCCTATTTGGCGCAAGTACAATCGGATTTCATCAAACCCAATAATTCTAAATCGATTAAATCGCAAAAACAAAAATAACACAAGTATTAAAATACTTACAAAGCTATAATAAGCAAGATCGGACAAGAATGGAACGCTCGAATAATAATCAAAACACGAAAACAATTACAATAATAGTAACAAGAATCCTTACAATGCTTTATTAAGCAATATCAGAACAAATAAAAATTCGTCTCGCTCCTCCTTTGTCTTAGCCGAACTCGGACCACAACCAACACACAAACCCGAACGTTTCTCAATTTAACCCATTAGCTACAATGCTCGTTTATTACCCAATTATTAATACTTTCAACCCACTTCGACCAAACTCGAACCAAATTTAAACTAGAGAAATACTTATTGCATGTCGTGTTTCTTTAGTGGGATGTGTAGGTAATGACGAGGGGATTAATATTTTGAAGTCGGATCGTGATGCATGTCGGAAAATCGGCCGGAAAGTGGTGGTGAAGGGGTGGTGACCGGCGGTGGTTATGGTGGAGGAGAGAAAGAAGAAATTTTTCAAAAGAGTTATAATGGAAGTGTGAGCTTCTATTTATAGAAAACTAGTTTGGCCATTTGACAAAAATAGTCCCTCCATCTTTTATTTCTTTCAAAATAAGTACGAAGGATGTTTGTTTCGTTATGTAGCCGACCAAAGACTCGGGTTTATTTTTCCGTGATTAAATTTATTTCCGTCACACTAAATTTAATTTAAACATTTAATAAAATGTATACATTTTAAAACACGAATCCGGCTCAAGACAAGGAACAAAATGACGACATTTATAAAAATAATAAATTTACGATCTTAAAAATAATAACGAGTTGCGTCGTACATTTTTACGATGCTCTGAACGGTTAACAAACGTGCGGTCAAACGTCGACTTGCGAAACGTCAAAAATAAATATTTTAAAAATATCTCCAATATTATTCGTAATAAAACACGAAAATAATTAGGACGTCGGACTCGCGATCATACGAATTTATAAAATAATAATTAGGACGTCGGACTCGCAATCGTCATACGCGTCGTAAAACTCGGGTTGTTACAAAATCGCTGCCTGACAGTTTATTAAACCGCTGCCAAGACAATTCGCCAAACCACTACGGAGTTTCAAATTAGGCAGAGTAACGTTTAGGAAAGGACCAAGAAACAGTAAACCGCTACCCCTGTAATTGTAAACCGCTATGTAAGCAGTTTAGTAAACCGCTACTTAATAAATTAGTAAACCGCTATGAGAAATCTGCCAAACCGCCACACACAAGATTGCCAAACCGCTACCAATAAGCTGCCAAATAAGTCACTATCGAGAGAAGGACCACTTAGCCAAACCGCTACCAGTCCTTGGTTTTCGTTTTCTAGCAAGAATTTGACTACCAAATAAACAGAGTACACAATACTTGGTTTAACTTCTACTACACGTCAACTACCAAACAAACTTAGAACAATCTTGTTTAAATTATGTGCCAAACGTCTACCTTGAACACGTTTTTACCCAAACCGCTACAAGGAACAATACTTGAAGTAGTAAGCTTTTTGACACAAATAAGCCACAAAAACAGTGAATAAGCCAGAAACAAGCTTCAACAAAGTTAAAATTAAAGGAAGTACACAAGGACGATTCAATAACAACAACAAAATTCTTGAAACTTGAGATTTTCTATGCGTTTTGAGCCAAAAACATTCGAACAAACCAAGAAAAAACAAATACGCTATGTATGATTCTTAATAAGCCATTTAAAAACACTAAGTGAGCCGTAAAGCTAGGTCTTGAACAAGCTTAAGAATCAAGAAAGAAAGAAGAAAATAAGTCGTGGCTAAAAGGAAAAAAAAGGACGAATTAAGCTAGAAATAAGCTAGGATGAGCAAATCAAAACCACTAGACAACCTTGAGCTCTTGATACCACATGTTAACTTATCAAATCACACACAAGCATACGGAATTGATTTTAGTTCTAGAGAGAGAGAGATAAGTTTTAGAGAGAAAATAACAAAATTAGCTACACATTAATGAAAGGGAAAATAAACAACACCCTCTCCACATGAGGAGAAGGATTTATATAGTAATGTACATGGGCCAGCATTGGGTTTAAGTGGGCTTCCAAGGCCGGGCTTGATATCTAATGGGCCTTAGCTTGTTGGGAATTAAAAGGTCAACCTAAATTGGGCCTTTGGTATCCTAAGGACTCACCATTTGATTTGGAAGCTTATACTGATAGTGACTATGCTGGTGCAAGTTTAGACATGAAATCCACAACAGGAGGTTGTCAATTTCTTGGAAGCAGATTGATTTCATGGCAATGCAAGAAGCAAACTATAGTTGCCAACTCTACTACTGAAGCAGATATGTGGTTGCTGCTAGTTGTTGTGGACAAGTACTCTGGATTCAAAATCAAATGCTGAATTATGGATACAATTTCATGAATACCAATATTTTCATTGACAATGAAAGCACCATCTGCATAGTTAAGAATCCAGTGTTTCACTCAAAGGTTAAGCACATTGAGATTAGACATCATTTTATCAGAGATTCTAATAAGAAGAAGATTATTCAGATGATCAAGATTCACACAGATCAGAATGTTGCAGATTTACTCAAAAAACATTTGATGTTGGCAGATTTCAATATCTTATTGCAAGTATTGGAATGCTTAACCTCTGATGTATTAATTGAGAGGAGGTTAATTATGTTAATATGCAGTGGATTTTGCATAAATAATGCTTGAAATGGAATGAAACAACAGCTAATGATGGAATTCAAGTTAGTGCTATTGGCCTAACTTACTACTGGTAAGTTTAATTAGTACTGCTGTTATAATTAATACTGTGAGCATTGAGAGAAAGCAAAAACAGATAGAGAGAAAGAATGAGTTTAAAAGAATTAAGAGAAATCAAAAACAGACAGAGAGAATTGTAAGGAAAAAGAAATGAGAGATGTAGTAAGTTCAAAAACAGAAAGAGAGATTTGTGAAACAAAAACAGAAATAGTGAGTCAGTGAGAAAAAGAAATAAGAGATGTTGTGAGTTCAAAAACAGAAAGAGAGATGTGTAAAACAAAAACAGACAGAGTGATTCAGTAAGAAAAAGAATTGAGGGATAAAGTGAGAATAAAAACAGAAAGAGAGCTTGTGAGAATCCAAATTGATGACGGAAATGCTTTTTGGAACGAAATTGAGGTTAAAACCGGTATCTCAAAAGTTAATGCTGTTGGGCATTACTTAGTACTGTTGGGCATTACTTAGTACTGTTGGGCTAAACTTAGTATTGCTAGGCTACCGTTAATGCTGTTTGGAGAATAACATATTCTTCTTAATTAAGTATAGTCATTGAGATATTTCTGCCAAATACTTCGCTTATAGGTTACCTTCATTCTGGATAATTCATAATCTTTCTTTACATCACAAGATTTCTTTAAGATAAATTTAGTCGGTCCAATCAAAACATTAAGTGCTATCTATATAATCTCAATCGCCTTTGCCAAAAATACATACTCTCATACACGATCATAACCCAGAACTCTAATCGAACTTTTCTCAATCAACAATGGCGAATTTTAGAATTCTATGACACACACAACATGGTCGCCTACTTAAAGAAACCAGAGGGAAGTGAAGGATTTCACCAAATAGTGGATTTTCTCAATGCTAGTCACATAAGGTATGCTCTTACAGGAAATCCCACTATTTATGTTTCACTCATCCAATAGTTTTGGAACACTGCTACTGCCAAAACACTTGATAATGGAGAAATAGAATTAACTGCTACAATAGATGGCAAAGTTAAAATTGTTACTGAGGCATCTGTTAGTAGACATCTCCAATTAGCAGATTATGATGGCATTAGTTCTTTGCCTACTACTGAAATCTTTGTACAACTTTCCTTAATGAGATATGTGTCAACTTCTGACAAACTGACCTTTCAAATAGGACACTTTTCCCATCAATGGAGATTTCTCATTCATACCATCCTACATTGTCTAAGTCATAAGAAAACCTCTTGGGAACAATTCAGTAGCAATATAGCAACTGCTATTATTTGCTTGGCCACTAATAGAAAATTTAACTTTTCTAAACTGATTTTTGATGGTATGGTGAAAAACGTAAATAGTAAACACAAATTTTTAATATATTCAAGATTTATTCAAGTATTTTTGAGCAAGCACAAGAGACTGCTTAAACCTCACACAAGACTTTATATTGCTCCTACCCACACTCAAAAACTTTTTAGCAATATGAAGAGGACTTCTAAGGGTTATACTGAGGTAGACATTCCATTGTTTCCAACAATGATCGTTCAGGGTCCAGTTGTTCAGGGTGAAGGATCAACATACCTAGTTGAGTCACATCACACACCCACCAGTGCTCCATCAACCTCACAACCACTAATTTCACCAACCTATAGGTGAATAACCAGACATAAATTTGTGGTTCCTCAGCCCAGATCTCCTACTCAGACCCCTGTAGCAGATGAGGCTGCTTCCACAGGTGTGGATGTCAGATATAGAGGGGCTACCACTACTGTCACTGGCTTAGAAGCATGACAGGGCAGTGGTAACATTGATAAGACCCCTACCATGCCCCAAGATTCACCTCTCCCAAGAGTTAACACACTTAGAAGTGATGAGGGCAGTATGAAACTACAAGAATTGATGGTATTGTGTACAACATTGTCAAACAAAGTAAAGAGCTTGGAGACAGACTTAAAGCAGACAAAGAAAATCTATGGTGCTGCTTATACTAAACTTATCAGGAAGGTGAAACAGTTAGAGAAAATTGTTAAGTCCAGCCAAGCTAGAAGAAAGGCCAGAATAGTTGTATCTGATGATGAAGCAGATTTGGAGGATTCTTCCAAACAGGGGAGGAAAATAGCTAAAATTGATCAAGATCCTGATATTTCTTTAGTACAACATGATGCAGAGATTCAGGGGAGGCATGGGCATGATATAGAGTTAGATTTTGACTTCAATGCTGCTAAAGAAGTTTCTACTGCTAAGGAAGATGTTAGTACTGCTGAGCCAGTTTCTACTGCTGGTGCAACAGTTACTACTACTAGTGTTGCTGCAGCCAAAGACAAGGGTAAAGCTAAAATGGATGAATCTAAGACTGTTCAGGCCAAGACAAAGTTGCAGCAAGAACAAGAAAGACTTGGTTATGAAGCAGCTATGAGATTGCAAGCTGAACTTGATAAAGAAGAGAGGCAAAGGATTGCTAGGGTACATAGATTAGCTAGCTCTTTTAATGTTGAATAATGGGATGACATACAAGCTAGAGTTGAAGTTGATGAAGAGTTAGCACAGAGGATTCAAGTAGAGGAAAGAGAAAAGTACACTGAAGCTGAACAAGCAAGAATGCTTGTAGAGCTTATCAATCAGAGAAAGAGATATTTTGCCCAACAAAGAGCTGAAGAAAGAAGGAGCAAGCCACCTACACAAGCTCAACAAAGGACTTATATGTCTAATTATATCAAATACATGGAAACTTATACACTATAGCAGTTGAGAGGTTATTCTTTTGATGAGATCAAGACTTTGTTTAAAACAACAATGATGAGGGTAAACACTTTTGTTCCAATGGAGAGTGAAGTCATTAGAGTAGTTCCTGATTTAGCAACTGGAAGTTCAAAGAGGGATGCAGAAGAAGAACTTGATCAAGAAAGTTCTAAGAGGCAAAAGACTGGTGAAAGCTCAAAACTAGATACAGAAACAAGAGATAAAGAAGGTGATGAACTATCATAAGAAAAGATACAACAAATGATGATAATTGTTCTAGAGCAAGGGATGAATGTTGAAGCCTTACAAACTAAATATCTAATAATTAATTGGGAGATTTACACTGAAGGCACTAGGAAGTACTGGAAGATCATCAGAGTTGGAAATCATACTGAGGTATATCATTTCTTTGATGATATGCTGAAAGTCTTTGACAAAGATGACTTAGTGATGCTGTGAAGTCTAGTTAAAGAGAGGTTCAATTCAACACAACCAACAAATGACAAAGAAAGAGAGATATGGGTTGAGTTAAAGAGATTATTTGAACCAAATACAGATGGTGGGTTATGGAAGCATCAAAAGCATATTCATGATTTAACTTGGAAGCTATATGATTCATGTGGAGTGCATCATGTGTCTACAGAGAAGGGAATAGACATCTACATGCTGGTAGAGAAGGAGTATCCATTATCAAAGGGAACTCTTACATTGATGCTGATAGCAAAGCTCTTGGTGTAACAAGATAATGAAATGTCCAGAGAACTTCTTAGGAAGATTTTTATGCAGGTTGAAAGACTAAGAAGATGAAGTGTTTGAAAGAATCCTCTCAGAGAACAAAGTTTTAATTCACGAAACTTGATGATTTAGAGGTAAATTACAAGTTTAGGGGAGGATTGTTGGGAATTAAAAGTCTTCATACTTAGTACTGCCAAGCCAAGAGTTAATACTGCTCAAGTTACAACTGGCAGTACTAACCAGTTAGTACTGCTAGAGTAAGTTAGTACTGCCAGTACTAACTTAAGACTGCTGAAGGACTTAATACTGCTGAAGGACTATGGACTGCTAGAAGAAGATTAAGACTGCTAAAGTGATAAAGACGTGTGAAGTGATATGTATTGACTTATTCAAGTGTATATCTTATATAGTTAGAAAGATAAGTATAAGATTAGAATTATAAAAGATTTGTAGTTATCTTGTAAAGGGATCCTTAGTGTATAAAAGGAGGTCCTAGGTTATGGTGTTGCATGCACAATAGTCATAGACGTTCTTGATATATAGCTTCAAGGTTGTAAACCCTAGTACTACACAGAGTACTCGTATTATTGATAATAATAATATTCGAGCTTTTTAGTAATATCATTGTTCCTACAGTTTACTGTTTCATTAATATTCTTCTAAGTATTAAGGAGTATATACCGCATACTATTTAGTATTCATAAAGTTTCTATCATAGTTATTTTGGATTTATCCAAAGTAACTTAACCTTTACAAGCTAAGGAGTCGATCTTAAGTTAGGATCAACACCCGTAGCTAGGCCTAATTAGCGTATAGAATTCCCGAGAACATTTACTAGACTAATACAAGGTTCAGGAGTCTTAATAACCATCACTTCACATAAAAATAGGTCTAACAGATTTATACCATATTGCCTTAGAGATTTATACGGTTTTTCTGTGGTTTGTAAAATCCCGTGAAGTATTCAATTATTTTCTCGGTTTTATCAAGAATTGTAAAATCCTATGTAATCTTAAAACTCATTCACTTAAAACAATCAACAATTTAACACAACAACCTCTAATCACTGATCGATCAAAAAGTTATCTTTTCTCATTCAATCAATCAATTCAAAATGACAACATTAGCAGAATTATTAATAATTGCCAGTGCCGACAACTGTCCTCCCATGTTAGAAAAGTCCTTGTATGACTCGTGGAAGAGTCGTATGGAATTATACATAGAGAATCGAGAGAACATAAGAATGATTCTTAACTTACTTCAAAATGGTCCACTTGTTTGGACAACTGTTATTGAAGAGGATGGCACTACTAGGACAAAGAAGTATGAAGAACTTTCTGTTGCAGAGAAACTCAAAGCTGATTGTGATTTAAAAGCTACAAACATCGTTCTTCAAGGTCTTCCACCAGATGTGTATGCCATAGTGAATCATTACAAAGTTGCCAAAGAGATATGGGATAGAGTTAAGCTTTTTATACAAGGCACGAAATTCTCATTAGAAGAGAAGGAATGTAAATTGTATGACGAGTTTGATAAGTTTTTATTTGTCACGGGTGAAACACTCTGGAGATTTGCTAAACAAATCAATAACATGAATGTTATCAATATGTCAATGAGACAAGTCTAAGTGAATACTAAGTTTTTGAACTGTCTACCACCAGAATGGAGCAAGTTCGTGATGGATGTGAAGTTGGTTAGAGATTTGCATACTACTAACTATGATCAATTGTACTCATATCTCAAACAATATAAGGCACATGCAAATGAAACTTGCTTGATGCGTGAATGATACCAAGATCCTCTTGCATTTATTTCTAACTACAATCAGTCACCGTCTTAATTTAACAACTATCACTCTCGATACAACAACACACAGTTTCCTCAACATACAAATATCATGATTTCACAAGTTCACTCTCCTCAATCATACTCACTAATGTATTCACCACATCCATTACAACCACAAATCAGTCATTCATCCATTCCACCATCACAACAATATCAGTCTTATCAAACCTCATATGTTCCACCAATTGCTTATAACACACCATAATCCTTAACACAACCATTGTCTGAGTTCCCTCAAATGGACTCAGGTCTTGCTATTCCTGTGTTTAATCAAGGAGATGATCTAATTGCTTGTCTCAATAAGGCAATGGCTTTTCTCACAGTTGTAGCCTCTTCAAGGTTCCCTTTAACCAACAATCAACTTAGAACTTCCTCTAATCCGAGAAACCAAGACACTATTCAAGATGTCAGGGTTATTGTGCAACAAGTTTAAAGGAGGCAAGGACAAAGTTATGCTGGTAATAGCTATAAGTGTAATGCTACTAGTTCGGGGGGAAATAATGCAGGAGGGCAGGCAAAGGTGGTTAAATGTTATAATTATCAAGGTGAAGGTCACATGGCTAGGCAATGCACTCAGCCAAAGAGGCCTAGGAATGCTACATGGTTTAAGGAAAAGGAAATGTTAGATGAAGCATAAGAAGCTGGACAAATTTTAGATGAAGAACAACTAGCATTTCTTGCAGATCCAGGCATTCTAGACAGTTAAGCTGCACAAACAACCATTCTAAACACTGTTGCTTTCCAGACTGAGGATCTTGATGCTTATGATTATGACTATGATGATGTCTCTAATGTGAAGGCGGTCTGATGGCTAATGTTTCCAATTATGGTTCAGACGTTATCTCAGAGGTACCTTATCATGAACCCTATCACACTGATATGGATAATCAAAGTATGCATACAATGCATGGTTTTAAACAAACACCAGTTGTTGATTTTATAGATAATGAGATAACAAGTGATAGCAATATCATTTTGTACTCCTAATATTTGCAAGAAACGCAACAGGCAGCTGTTCAAGATACTAATCTGTATGCACAACAAGATTTAATGATTTTATCTGTGATTGAACAAATGTCAAAACAAATGATTAATCATGTAAATAATTAGGAAAAGGCTAATCAAGAAAAGAATAATGAATCCTTAACCACTAAGCTTGAGGGATATAAAGAACGAGTCAAAACTTTTGAACAACGTCTTAATATTGATTTAAGCACACGTGAGAAAATGATTGATTCTCAAATGGATGATATGATTAAGGAAAAGCTTGCACTTAAGCAGCAAATTAACTCACTTGAACAAAAATTTTCTAATCAAATCAAAGAAAAGGAATCTTTATTGCAAACATTCATTGTTTTCAAAAATGAATCCAAAGAAAAGGAAAGTAGATATATAGATAAAGATATAGATTTAGAAAAGAAGATAAAGGAACTAGATAACATTGTTTACAAAGTGGGTCAATCTGCTCAAACCGTACACATGTTAACAAAGCCACAAGTTTTTTATGATGACACTCACAAACAAGCTCTAGGTTATCAAAATTTGTTTTATCTTAAGAAAGCTCATCGGATTAAGCCAATCTTGTAAGATGGTAGTGTTATATACAGTCAACATGTTACTAGTCCTGTGATTGATGATGAATAGACATTGATATTGGAAGAAGTAAGTCGATCCAAAATGCTTGCAAAACAAAACGACCCAATGTCAAAAGAAAAGAAATTTAATACAACTCCAATTAATTATGTTGAGTTAAATCGATTATCTGCAGATTTTGGTACACGTTTTGTTCCATAACAAGAATTTTCAGATGAACAGTTTTTTAACCAGATGAAAGCTGTTGTTCAATAGTATTTTGTAGATAAACAGTGTTTTGAAATTCATACAAAAGAACTTTTTCATAAAAATGATCAACTCTTACAAAAAATCATGTCTCAATATGTTATGATATGTGTGATGAATTCTACTCCTATTTTTGATGATGTGAATGTGGAAATGCAAAGTAGTGAATCTTGTGTGAAGTGTTTGGATGTTGATGCTGAGCTTTTGAACAAACAAAATGCGTATAATGATCTTTCGAAAAATTATTCGCAACTTGAAAAACACTGCATTTCTCTAGAGTTAACAATGCAACTCAATCAAGACATTTTTTAAAAGGATTAATTAGTAATATCAAAAAATGCTCATGAATTTCAAGAATATTTTATAATTAATGATTTGAAAGCTCAGCTACAAGCTAAAGACACTACAATTTGTAAGTTAAAGGAACATATCAAATCAATGAGAGAAAACGACAAGGAAGAGAAAGTTAAAGTTGAAATGGATGAAATTGAGACCATAAACATTGAATTGGAGCATTGTGTGGCCAAATTACTTTCTGAAAATGAGCGTTTGCATAAAGAAATTGAGAATTTGAAAAAGATTTTCAAAGATCATTTTGATTCGATTAAAAATACACGTGCTCTTTCTAAAGAACATTGTGACTCTTTGATTGCTCAATTGAACTCTAAATCTATGGAAAATGTGGATTTAAAAGGTTAAATTTAAGAAAACGTTTATGTGACAACAACATTACAAAATGAATTAAGGAAATTAAAAGGTAAAAATGTGCTTGATAATGCCACCACAATAACTAATGCCACCACTATTGCTCCAGGAATGTTCAAGTTAGATATAAAACCTCTTTCTCATAGACTTAAGAACAATAGGGATACCCATGAGGATTATCTGAAGAAGACTATAGAAAATACTAACACCATACGTGGACTTGTAGAACGCGCTAGAAAACAGAATCATAGTAAACCACTATTAGACTCTGCTTTTAAGTTTACAAAACACCGTCAGGAATTGTTAGTTTATGTTTCTCAGACATGCCCTAGTTTCACAAAACCTAGTAAGAAATTGGTATTTGTCACACCTATGAATAAAGTGAAGAAAGTTAGGTTTTCAGAACCTCTCACATCCTCGAGCAACATTGATAAATAGGTAGAGTCATCTAAAACATCTGATTCTAACACACCTGTGTTGTCATCTATAAGATTGAAGTGTTCTACTAGTACTTGCAGATCACAGCCTACAGGCAATAAAAGGAATGATAGCTACTCGTAAAAACCAAGTAGCAACAGCAAGAATAATGTAGAAGCCCAACCTAGGAAAGTGAATAAAAAGAATCGTGTTAAAGAATCTATTTGTGATGTTAATTTTAAGCATACTATGTTAAATGAGAATTCTCAGTTAATATGTGTTAAATGTAAGCAATGTATGTTTGATGCAAATCATGATGTGTGTTTCCTTGATTTTGTGAATGCTGTAAATGTGCGCTCTAAATCTAGGTCTGCTAAGAAAAGCCAACATCATAATATTTGGAAATCTACGGGTAAAGTGTTCATAGAAGTAGGACATAAATGGAAACCATTAAGAAGACTTTTCACTATAGGTGGTAACTCGTGCCCTTTAACTAGGATCACTCCCCCAAAAGTAGTGTATCTTAAAGAAACCACTTCTAATTCAGGTGAAACACAAAAAACATAGATTAAAGTCTATAGCAAAAGACCCAAACAAGTAAAATCAATAGGTTCGAGTAAAAAAGCTAAGATTATAGAATCTAAAATTGCTAACTCGGAACCCACTCATTTGTGGGGATCCAATGCTACAGATGTTCCATCTTCTTATTTTCTTGTCAATAACAGGTTGTCTAGATTGTTCTTTGGTATCTGGACTCCGAATGCTCAAAACATATGATAGGGAATCGCTCTCAGCTCATGAACTTCGTTAGTAAATTTCTGGGAACTGTTCGATTCAAAAATGACCAAGTTGCAAAGATAATGGGGTATGGTGACTATCAGCTGGGGAACGTAATTATCTCAAGGGTGTACTATGTTCAGGGGCTTGGAAATCACTTGTTTTCTATTGGACAATTTTGTGACGCGGATCTTGAACTTGCTTTTAGGAAAAACACTTGCTTTATTTGGAATTTAGAAGGTGTTGATCTACTTTCAGGCTCTAGAGACACAAATTTATACACAATTTCTCTTGATGACATGCTAAAGACTTCTCCGATCTGTCTTCTATCAAAAGCTTCAAAGACTAAGAGCTTGTTGTGGCACCGTCGGTTATCGCATCTCAACTTCAGTACTCTTAACAAGCTAGCTAAAGACGGTCTTGCATGAGGTATTCCAAAGCTTAAATTTCAAAAGATCATGTTCAGCATGTGCACTAGGAAAAAGCCAGAAATCCTCTCATCAACCCAAAGCTGAGGACACTAACCAAGAGAAACTATATCTTTTGCATATGGATCTTTGTAGCCCGTTGCATGTGGAGAGCATTAACAGGAAAAAGTATATCTTGGTGATTGTTGACGATTACTCTCGATTTACTTGGGTTAAATTTCTGAGATCAAAGGATGAAGCTCCTGATGTTATCATCAAATGCATCAAAAATATTCAAGTTCCTTTGAATGCCACTGTCTGTAACATTAGAACAGATAATGGAACTAAATTTGTAATTCAGACTCTTTGTGATTTCTATGAAAATGTCAGCATTTTGCATCAAACTTTTGTTGCTCGCACTCCTTAACAGAACGGTGTTGTCGAAAGACGAAACTGAACTCTTGTCGAAGCTGCTCGCACAATGCTGATATTTTCAAAAGCTCCTATGTTTTTATGGGCTGAAGCAATCAATAAAACTTGTTATACCCAAAACCGTTCTTTGATCCATCTCCAATACAACAAAACTCCATATGAGCTGACGCACGACAAGAAGCCGGATTTATCGTTTCTTCATGTCTTTGGTTCACTCTGTTATCTAACCAATGACAGTGAGGATTTAGGTAAACTATACGTAAAGGCCGATATTGGTATTTTTGTTGGTTACGCGCCCGCAAAGAAAGCTTTCAGAATCTATAACAAGAGAACTCGAAAAATTATGGAAACAATTCATGTGACGTTCGATGAGCTGACAGCAATGGCTTCTAACAATTTGGTTCAGGACCCGGGCTTTAAGTAATGACTCCTGCAACATCTAGTCCAGGACTCGTTCCAAACCTTATTCCTCAACAACCTTGTAATCCATCAAATAGAGATGATTGGGATCGTTTCTTACAACCCATGTTTGATGAATACTTCAATCCTCCAACTATAGTTGTTTCTCCAGTTTTAGTAGCTGCTGCACCAAGAGCTGTTGATATAGCTGATTCACCTGCGTTTACCTCAATTGACTAAGATACACCATCAACAAGTATTCCATCAACACAAGAACAAGAACATTCTCCAATTATTTCTCTAGGTGTTGAAGAATCACCAAAAACACCACTATTTCATGTGATCCTCTTCATGAACCTCTTCATGAAGACTCGACTTCTCAAGGGTCGTCATCTAATGTGAGACCATCCCATACTCCATTTGCACTTATTGGTAGATGGACTAAGCATCATCCAATAGCAAATGCGATCGGTGATCCTTCTCGCTTAGTTTTCACCAAAATGAAACTTCAAACTGACGCCATGTGGTGTTAATTTGATGCCTTCCTAACTTTTGTAGAACTAAAGAACTTTAAACAATAAATGACCAAACCATCTTGGATCAATGCAATGCAAGAAGAAATTCATGAATTTGAAAGACTATAAGTTTGGGAATTGGTGTCGTGTCTAGATAAATTCATGTTGATCAAACTAAAATGGATTTATAAGGTCAAGATAGACGAATTTGGTGGGGTACTAAAGAATAAGTCTAGATTAGTTGCTCAGGGTTCAGGCAAGAAGAGGGAATCGACTTTGAGGAATCATTTGCACCGGTTGCAAGAATAGAGGCCATCCGTATCTTCATAGCAAATGCTGCCAAAAATAATATGATGATCTTCCAAATGGACGTCAAAACAGCTTTCTTAAATTAAGAGCTCAAAGAAGAGGTCTATGTTTCTCAACCAGAAGGATTTGTTGATCAAGACAACCCATCGCATGTGTACAAGCTTAAAAAGGCCCTTTACGGTCTCAAACAAGCCCCACGTGCATGGTACGACATGCTGTTAAGTTTCATCATTTCACAACATTTCTCCAAAGGTGCAGTTGATCCAACACTCTTCACACGGTAAGCAGGAAATGACTTATTACTGGTACAAATTTATGTTGATGATATAATATTTGCATCCACTAATACTGCTTTGTGTAATGAGTTTGCTAATCTGATGACCACTAAGTTCAAGATGTCAATGATGGGGGCAGATTTCATTCTTTTTAGGATTACAAATCTCTTAAAGTCCTAAAGGTAACTTCCTAAACCAATCAAAATATGCTTCTAAAATTATTAAAAAATATGGTTTGCTGACTAGTGATTCTGTAGACACACCTATGGTGGAAAAGAATAAACTAGATGAAGATCTTCAAGGGACACCAGTTGATGCTACACTTTACCGTGGCATGATTGGATCCCTCAATGATCTGACATCCCGTAGACCCGACCTTACTTATGCAGTCTGCTTATGTGCCCGGTATGAGGCAAAGCCTACCGAAAAGCACCTACATGCGGTTAAACGGATCTTTCTGATACATAAAGGGAAACTTTAAACATGGTTATTGTACCTCGAAGGATACCGATATGTCTCTAACAACATATTCAGACGCAGATTACGTGGGGTGTTAGGACACTAGACGCAGTACATCAGATGGAGGGCTTAATTTCTTAGTGAAATATTGTTAGCTGGTCTTCCAAGAAGCAAAAGAGCACTGCGATTTCGAGTACATAGGCTGAATATATTGCCTTATCTGGGTGTTGTGCTTAAATCTTATGGATGCAATCACAGCTAACAGACTACAAGTTTACATTCAATAAGAATCATCTGTTGTATTGCGACAACAAAAGTGTGATTGCTCTATGCTGCAATAATGTTCAACACTCTAGAGCAAAGCACATTGATGTACGCTACTATTTTATAAAGGAGCAAGTGGAGAATGGAATAGTGGAACTTTACTTTGTTCGGACGGAATATCAACTGGCTGACATCTTCACCAAACCATTGCCAAGAGAAAGATTCAACTTCTTGATCGAAAAGATAAGTATGAGAAGCATGTCTCCAGAAACGCTAAAACGTCTGACAGAGGAGAAAGACGAGTAATGGTGGTAACTTGTGAAATATCCTGTGTATTATATGTATATAAGAAAATCAGAAAACCCAAAAAGATTTTTCATTTTATATAAACTTTTCAAAAAGAAAATACAAAATTAAAAAATCAGAAAAATACAAAAATAGTTTTTCATGACATGTTTTATAGAATCGATAATATTTACTGCTTCAGAAATGCCATTAAATAATGGTACAAAGCTGTAAATAAAGTTCGAATAGAAAATATGTCATATGGCTTGCTATTATTTCATATAGCAACTCGGTCATCGTCTTAAAGGCAAATATTTCAAAAAGAGAACTTGGCCTCACAACGGGAAATGAATTTTTCTCGGGAATGAATTACTTCATATTCATTCAAAGGCTTGTGTTTACTTTGCAACACAACCCGTGCCTCATATTTCAAATAAGTGTACGTATCACTGCATTTATTTATGTAAACGAGAGAAATCTTGTTTTTATTGGTGTTGTTTTAAGAAAAAAAAGAACAAAAAATATTAGTTTCTCATCTGAAAAGATTTTTAAAAGAAGTTTTTATCACTCAAACAATGTCTACAGCTCTTTAAATAGAAAATGGGACATTATTTGAGGGGAAGAAATAGTCAAATTCTTTCAAAATGATCTTTCAAAAAATCATCGCAGAATAAATGGAAAAAGTTTTTTAATAACGGATTATCAATTAAAGGGGAGTTAATGTATTTTTAACTCAATTGTTCTCAAAATGTTATTGGATTTAAGCTTTAGGGACTAAATGGCAAAATAGAGGACTTAGAATCCTAGTTATAAACTTTAGGGGCTAAAAATGTCATTTCTATAAGTTAAATAAACTTTGCATTAGGTTTAAATTAGAAATAGAAAAGACTGAAACTACAAGGACTATTTATGTCATTTAACAAACATAAACCAAATATAATTTTAAAAAACACATTTCGCTCCACACTTATAGATTTTCACAATCTCACATTTCTCTCATACACACATTTTGCTCCACTCATAATCAAAAATTCAAATGTGGTTTTCAAGGGTCAAGATTTTCATCTACTCGTTCATTACCCATTACTCATCATCCTGGTAAATTGAATTAGCTTATAACTCCTTTTTACACCCGTAATCAATTAAAAATGTTTTAGGGTTCATAAGAAAAAAGTTGTAGTTTTTGCCTAATTTTTGAGGGGTTTTAATCCTTAGGGTGCGACTAAGATGTAGTTATAACAGGTTTGAGTATCTCCTAACCATTTTAGAGATATGGTGATTTTTGTATGTTAAATAAAGCGAAACATGTTATCTGTGGTTGAATAGTCGTAGGTTTATGATTATAAGTGTTAATGATGCTTTCTTATACCCTTATCACATGTTCTTGCTTCCATTGAAACCTTATAATTGGAAAAGTTGTACTTCTAGGTTCGTTAGATCAAAATTTAGTGTAAGTTTGCTCATGTGATGTGGGAATGTGTTTGTAAGCTATTCTAGGCCCCTATGTGCATATTATGTGTTTAGAATGGTCCTTAACTTGGTTGCCATGTGATTTGTCTCCTTTGTGTGCTCAAATTTGAATTATCATGCTCAAAATGTTGTTGAATCTTTGTGAATAATGTTTCTGTGAGAATATTATTGTATCTGTGATGATTGTTTGAGGAGATTATAGGTTTTCAAGTAGTAAAAAAATTGAGATAAGTAGCTTTGAATGGAGCGAAACATGTTTCTGTTGAATGAAGCAAAACATGTATGTTTTATACCAAGCGAAACATGTTAGTTTCATTTCAAGTGAAACATTGTCAGTTTCACTCCAAGCGAAACATGTCTGTTATATCTAAGCGAAACATGTCAATTGTATCTAAGCGAAACATGTATGTTTTATACCAAGCGAAACATGTTAGACAATTTTTCTAAAATGTTTTCACCAGATAATTTATTTTATGATAATTCGTCTTTATATCATATGTTAGTTGCTGAATTGACTGTGTTTGACCAATTGTTAGTTTGTTGACCTTTATGTTGACTTGCTGATTAATGTCTATTGTATAACACCCCGTGTTTTTTGGTCATTTTACGACGTCAATTATTTTACTATTTATTTTTAGTCTCGTACGTATTACTTTTAATTCTCATCATATAGTTAATCGCGTATGCTAAAAATTATCATTCAACGTAAACGGGCATTAAACAATTAAAGGTTTACGTCAAGCAAGTGTTAGAGAATTATTTGGAGGAAAATTATTAACTTTGCACATTTTATTTTTATTGGTTACGTAAAGTGTTTACGTTTCGCTATAAAAAACATTTAGGCATTCTCGGAACCACCAAAACTTATCTACGCTTCAACAAATACCCATTATTATACCTAATACTCAAAGTTTTATAAAATTTCACCCATATTCATCATGTTAGCCGAATTATGCATATAAGAACCAAACTAGAACATACACATTTCAAGTATACTCTTTACACTTAACCTACACTTCCTAAAACTATAAGTAATACTAGAATATTACCACAAAATATCAAAGACTCATCTTAGTCTTTTCCCTCCCCTAATTTCGGGGTTAATCTACATATAAGGGGACCAAGAGCACACAAAGACCACACTAAGTACCATGTACAACCTAGTATACATTGAAATCTAGCCATGACTAGTAATCTTGACCAAGGCTCTCCTTGTTTCACACTTGTTGTCTGACTGTCCCCCCTAGTTTTTCATGGTCTTGACTTTCAAACTAGTAACTTGGACTAAGGTTGTAGTATATAAGGAGTGCTACTAGTTTGTTTAAAACACACATACAATTCCTTAACCAAAAACCAACACAAACTCTCTCCTTGTGCTCTCCATAGCCACGACTCACACACAACACAAATAAACCATCCATACAATTTTTCTTACCAAGTATTCAAGTGTTCTAGTATCATATCTAAGACATTCTAAGGTGTATTAAAGGCTTGGTGTAATATTTAAAAGGGTTAATCAAGAAAAGTTTAAGATTAGGGTTTCTTGGAAGATTAGGGTTTTTTAGTCTTGGAAGCTTGCGTTTTGATTCTAAACTAGGGTTTAGAACTTGTTTATCTTCATCATACATCATCTTAAGGTCATCTAAAAACCCTACACTCTTTACATTTGTGATTTTATGTGTATATAATGTCTATGTAGTGAATCACCATTTAAAAAATATATTAAGATATAAAATGGATTATTACTCTTGATCATGTTTTGAAATATTTTTTCATATGCTATATTGATGTTAAAAACATGTTGGAATGAAAGTATATACATTATACACGTGTGGATTAATTTATAAAAGTATATATAAATTAATTGTTCAAAAGTTTATTTATTAAAGTTTATAAGTAAATAAATGTAAGAACTTGTTATTCTTGGACAAATGAAGGACTAGAGGACTTAAAATATATGAGATTTGTGGTATAAAATATAGTAGAGGACTTGTAATAATTACATTGATGCCCAAAAGTTAAAAGTAAGTTTAAAACACTTTCTATGTAAAATCTCTAACCTTCAGCTTTTGAAAATTTGAACATAAAAACATTTATTTTATTTTTTGTTTAGAATACTAACATGTCATGAGGATCGTATGCATTGTAGAAGAACTCGGAAAATCGGCTATATCTGTAGAAGTTTACGCCATTTGCAAGTTTACGATAATAAATACTTTTATAAAAATAATTTAAAAAAATAAATTATTGTTCATTACAGAAACTTTTTGGAAAATATTTTATTTAGATAGAATTTTAATTACGAGGACGTGCTTAAAAGAATCACTAAAAACGAAATTAAAACGAATAAGTTATGACTTTCAAAAGATTTCGATAATTAAATTTATAAAAATAATTTTATAAATAATCATGAACATTAAAAAACTACTCGTTCCACAGTGAGTAAAAATATTTAAATATAATATTTTGATGCATCTCCTTAATAGGAAACCGTGGACATAATGAACGTACAAAACGGACTTAAAATGAGAAAGTTAGACAATTTTTTACTGGGATTAATTTATTAATCATTTTAACTTATAATTAATATTTCTCAATTACAATGAGATGTGATGTAGTTTTTATAGGATATATAGAATTATATATGGTATTAGTTATTCAAAGTACTTAGTACTCATACGACCTATAATTAATTAGGTTGCATTCGGACATTTACGTGACGCATTTTCATTCTGTGATTTACATTGTTGATTCATTCACTCAAGGTGAGTTCATAGCCTCATGTTTTTATGATTACAATGATTTACAAATTTTAAGGTGAGAAACATGCATTGTTTTACAAATTGGACGCAAGTGTACATTTTAACATGATTACGTGTTTGCCTAAGTAACGATAATCCACTGAGCCCATTATCATGAACTGTCAATTACAGAATAAGCGCGAATGTTATAAGTAGATCTATTTGGGATTGACCTCCCCGTTTAGGTTAGTAGCGCTCACTGTGCCGGTTTGCCGGACAACAAACGTATACCATGTCAGATTTGGGATGTTGCGGGTTAGAACATCATCAAGGGCAATGTAGGCAATTTATATCGCAATTCATACATGTAGAGCTTTAGTGTCATGAGCTTAAAGAAACGTAATTACATTTCGTGATGTTTGCATCTGTTGCGTTGTCATACACTTGGAAGTCTTGCGGTCCTACATTATATTTACATAAACCTGTGAATTCACCAACTTTATGTTGATGTTTTAAAGCATGTTTTTCTCAGGTCAATAAGGTACGAGACAAGGATACATTGGTGGTCGTTATTTTGGATGTCATTGCATAAAGATTTAGAAGCATTACATTTTGGGGATTTTGTTATATTTTAAAATCTTTACATTTACAAGTGAACATGTTAAGCCGTTGTGCTTTTGTAACAAACAATTTTAGTTTTTCCAATGTATCAATTTTCAAACGACTCATATAGAGGTCGTTCTCATATCTTGTGCTATTGATATATGATGTAACCCTCCCATGACCCATATTCCACTGCGACCCAATTTGGGAGTGTTACAGATTGGTATCTAGAGACAAGGTTATAAAAAACCAGGTCAAATGTTTTTACTTGGACTATAACCATTTTCAAACATTGCATCATACAAAGGGGTTTTCATGGGACATACACTCACTAGTTGTTGCATTAGTTGGATAGACTAAATGCTGTCATGATTGATATACATGTTATAATATACTATGTGTATTACTATAAGGGTCTTATATTGATACTTATATAAGCTACTTTTGTTGTCACAAATACAGTCATGTCATCAGACGAAGCATCGTTTGGGGTTACTAATACATCCATCTCGAGTGATTACGAGGAACCATCTGACGTAGGTTCTCCAGGAGTCGTTGTATACAGATACAATGGACTCCCCATGCATCCGGTAGACCCACCATCCCGGACTACATTGCCTGGCCCTTAGGAGCAAGAGCAGCACCGCTCTCGCAAGTTTACGTACCGGGACCCGAGTACCCCGAGTACTTGGCCTTATCTAATGAGGAGGTTCCTGTTGGGGATCAGCCTTATGTTGCTACTGATTCACCTATAGCCCAGTATTCAGGCTACATTATTGTTTCAGATCTAGAGGATGAGTCAGATGATGGTCCCACGGACTATCCAGCTGACGAAGGAGATGATAATGACTCGTCGGGGGATGATGCTAATGACGAGGACGAGGAGGAGGCCTCTGAGGAGGATAAGGATGATGAGGAGGAAGAGGAGGATGAGCACCTAGCTCCGGCCGACTCGACTGCTACTGCTTCTCCAGTTGTGGACCTTGTCTCCTCCGCCAAGGAGACAGAGCCATTCGAGACTGATGAGTCTACTAGCGATCACACACCACCCCCCGCATATTGTACCACTACTAGGATGTCTATCATAGCTCAGACACCTATACCATTTCTGTCTGAGGCAGAGGTTGACAGACTTCTTGCCATACCTACTCCACCACTATCTCCACTCACTTTATTATCATCACCATTTCCTCAGATACCCTCACCACCATTTCTTGTTACATTCACAACTACTACTGGACTACTGACACTTAAGGCAACTTGGGTACAAGGAAGCCGGGATTCGGTTGAGGACTGCATCACCACCACCATTACCTTTATCCCCATCACTACCATTACCACCACCTATTATACTTCTACGCACCAGAGCATCCTTGGTTCTGATGAGAGTTACCGCACCATCCACCTACATCCTAGCACCTCGATCGAGGACACCACCATCAGGGACACCACCAATCTTACCCATACCATTACCTACATCATCATTACCTTTACCTTTAACCTTTACTGACCATAGAGCGGATGTTCCCAAGGCTGTGTTGCCGCCTCGGAAGAGGTTGTGCATTTATCCCAATCCTAGATTTGAGGTCGGGGAGAGTTCTTCTGCCGCTACTGCTAGGTCTACTAGAGGCTTTAGAGCAGATTATGGTTTTGTTGGCACTTTGGATGCTGAGATTAGACGTGACATAGATAGAGAGGTAGGTTACAGGATTACTAACATCTGGGTGGACCCAGCTGTGGCTGCAGAGGAGATACCACCGACTACTTTGGCAGAGTTGAGTCAGAGGGTGACAGATTTTGTCACTACTATCAGGAAGGATACAAATGAGATATATGTGATGCTTGACTATGCATAGAGTGATCGATCTTTGATGACCGGTCAGCTCAACATGCTACGCAGAGATAGGTGCTACCTTGCCAACACTGCTTTACTTATTGATAGAGAGGCTAAGGTTGCCCGACAGGCATGGGCATAGTCGGTGGATGTCAGCCATAAGGTACGTTTTGAGGTTATGACATTACGAACTACGGTCTCAGCACTCCAGACTGAGAATGGAGAGTTACGGGCAGCAGACCGCACACGACAGACACAGCTTCTAGAGACACTGACTCAAGTGAGAGTGTTACAGACTCAGATTGTTGTACTACAGAGACAGAGGATCGAGGACATTGATAGGCTGACTCAGCACATTCAGCACGAGCATGACCGCTTTAGAGAGTTTTCAGGCAATAGGAGATGGATGCACCAGGAGATGCTGACAGTTCTTCTTTGATTCATCCATCGTGATTAGCTATTTTTTGTATTGTCTACTAGTATACGGGTAACTCCAAGCTTAGTCGGGCTCTGGTTTATTTTCATCTTGATAACCTATTGTGTTGTGATCATTTTTTAATCGAACCGATCATGTATGTTTTCCAGATTATATATGAAATGGATGTATTATGTCATGTCAATGTGATCTCAAAGTTTACTATATACCTCTCTTGTGTTGTGATCTTTCTTTATTTATTGTGTATATGTCATGTCGCGGTTATGATTGTATGAAATCTAACGTGTATTATATTTTCTTGTAATTTGAAGAAAATGCCTCCAAGAAGATCACCCAGAACCAGAACCACCCCCGCCACTGCCACTGCCACCACCCCAATGACTGATGCTGCTATCAGGGCATTGATATCCTAAGGCGTGGCTGATGCTTTGGCTAAGCATGAAATTCAAAGAAACAATAATCTCAATGGCGATGGAAGCCAAGGTTCTGGAAGTGGTATTGCAAGACTTGTGCACCCTATTCATGAGTGCACTTCTAACTTTCTCAAATGTAAACCCATAAACTTCAAGGGCACTAAAGGAGTTGTTGGTCTAACTCAATGGTTTGAAAGAATAGAGTATGTCTTTAATATCAGTAACTATGCAGTCGAGAGTTAAGTTTGCTACTTGCACCCTTCATGGTGTTGCCTTAACATGGTGGAAATCCCATGTCAAGACAGTTGGTCATGATGCCGCTTACGGCGTGCCTTGGAACACACTTATGAAAATGATGACTGCTAAGTACTGCCCTCGGAATGAGATAAAAAAATTAGAGATGGAGATCTGGGAGTTGAAGGTGAAGGGCACTGACTTGGCAAGTTATACTTAACGCTTTCAGGAGTTGGATTTGTTGTGCGGGAGGATGTTTCCCGAAGAGTCTGATAAGAATGAAAAGTATGTTGGTGGTCTTCCCGACATGATACATGGGAGTGTAATGGCGTCTAAGCCGAAGACAATGCAAGATACAATTGATTTTACAACTGAACTGATGGATAAGAAGATCTATACTTTTGCTGAACGTCAGTATGAGAATAAAAGGAAGTTTGAGGACACTTCAAGGAATAATCAGAACCAACAATAACAAAACAAGAGGCAGAACACTGGCAGGGCCTACACTGCTGGGCCTAGTGAGAAAAGGGAGTATGGTGGATCTCTGCCAAAATGTTCCAAGTGCAACTACCATCATAATGGTCCATGTGCACCGAAGTGCCACAAGTGCAACAAGGTTGGCCACCTGGCCCGTGATTGCAGGAGTTCTGGCAATGCTAACACAGGTAACAATTAGAGAACCACTAGGGCTAATCAGAAGGGTAATGGTTTCTATTAATGCGATGCTCAGGGGCATTTTAAGAAGGAATGCCCAAAGCTGAAGAACAACAATCATGGTAATCAAGGTGGAAATGGCAATGCCTCCCAGAAAATTTGGAAGTGGTGGGGCAATGCAGGGATAAACCCAGACTCAAACGTTGTTACGGGTAAGTTCCTTCTAAACAACTGCTATGCTTATATCCTATTTGATACTAGTGCTGATAAGTGTTTTATGTCTACCGCATTTAGCTCCCAAATTGATATCAAACCAACTACATTAGACTATTATTACGATGTTGAACTATCTAACGGGAAAATAATTAGGATAAACACTATCATTCGGGGTTGTACATTAAACTTATTAAATCATCCATTCAATATCAACTTAATGCTCGTAGAACTTGTAGTTTCGATGTCATAATTAGTAAGGATTGGTTGGCAAAGTACCATGTTGTCATTGTTTGTGCCGAGAAAATCGTTCGTATTCCCTGGGGAAATGAAACATTTATTGTTCGTGGTGCCGGAAAACGATCGGGGAAAACGAGACTCGTTTAAACATCATCTTGTGCACTAAAACGCAGAAGTACATGCTAAAAGGATGTCATGTCTTTTTAGCACATGTTACTACAAAAAAGACTGAAGACAAGTCGGAGGGGAAGCGAATTAAGGATGTACCGATTGTTTGAGATTTTCCTAAAGTATTTCCCGAGGACTTGTCGGGTCTTCCACCAACTCGACAGGTGGAATTTCATATTGATCTAATACCTGGTGCTGCACCCGTAGCACGAGCACCTTACCGATTAGCTCCATCTGAAATGAAGGAATTGTCAAACCAACTCTAGGAGCTTTTCGACAAAGGCTTCATAAGGCCAGGTTCCTCACCTTGGCGAGCTCCAGTCTTGTTTATCAAGAAGAAGGATGGATCATTTTGAATGTGCATCGAATTATGAAGAAACTGAATAACAAAAAAAGGGGCTAACGGTGAAAATTCGTTATCCACTCCCAAGGATCGACGATTTATTTGATCAACTACAAGGATCCAGCATTTATTCTAAGATAGACTTGCGATTAGGTTATCATTAGCTTTGAGTACGTGAAGAAGATATTCTGAAGACAGCATTCAGAACTTGATATGGTCATTACGAGTTCAAGTTATGCCATTTGGTTTGACGAACGCACTGGCGGTATTTATGGATCTCATGAATCGGGTGTGCAAGCCATATTTGGATAAGTTTGTGATTGTCTTTATTGACGATATCCTTATTTATTCAAGGAACAAGAAGGAACATGAAGAACATCTTAAGGAAATTCTAGAATTGCTTAAGAAAGAGGAGTTGTATGATAAATTCTCTAAATGTGAATTTTGGATTCCCAAGGTACAATTTCTCGGCTACGTAATTGATAGTCAAGGCATTTACGTGGATCCCGCCAAGATCGAATCCATAAAAGATTGGGCATCTCCTAAAACACCAACGGAGATTTGTCAATTTTTAGGTCTTGTTGGGTATTACTGAAGATTCATTGAAGGATTTTTATAGATCGCCAAGTCAATGACCAAGCTTACTCGGAAAGGAGTTAAGTTTGATTAGGGTGACAAGGAGGAAGCCGCCTTCCAGTTAAAAACGAGTTTTGCATGATGTAATATTTTAGTGATTTTCATACGTGTCACTCTATTAGTTACCAAGTGAACGTTTGTTGATGTAATAATACAAGTTATTTTGTTTTATTTAAAAAGAACTAAAATACAGTATTTGACCTTTTGGTATTTTACTTTCATAAAAGCTGACTTGCAGGTTGTGGCATCATGCTTTTTTGAATATAGGAAAATAAGAGTGCTCTTTAAACAAGAATTTGAAATTCAAATCTTTCTATCTCTTTCTAAAACAATCTTGAATTTGTTTATCTTGCCACAAATCTGTATTTTCAAGTTCCTTTAAAATACAGGTTAATTCTCCCATTTAATGTTCTTCATTTTATTTTTGTTCTTGATGACTCACCTCTCGATTCACACCATCTAAAATTTCATATTTATTATTTAACAGTTGAAGATCCTCTTGAGTGTGGATGGTTTTCTATTGCAGACTCAACAGTTTCATCTTTATTTTAGTGATTTGGACGTTAGAGAAGGTATCACTAATTGTCACTTAAGTTTTCTTTAGTTTTTGTTGTTTCTAAATGCACAATAATGTTCAATGAAATGCTTCATCTACATAAAGCAATTCTATAGTTTATTTTTCAAACTAGGATGTTATGTTTCTTCTTTAGTTTCATCGATTAAGGTATGAAATTAGATGTGTGATTGGTGCTACTTTTTGATAGCTTTAGAATTTTAATTTGTAATTTGGGTTTTGATTTTAGCTCATTTGCGAACCTTTTATGTAGGTTCTGATTACAGATAGATAGCAGTTTTCGGTTGCGACAGGTGTGCTTCTTAGCTATTTTTTCCACTTTACAATTAATTGACATGTTTCGTTTGTAATTTTGTTAGATGTTGTCATTCGTTTCCCTTCATTCAATTTACCATTGTTTTTCTAAACACAAGACTGAAATTGGTTTGTGTCCTCTTTAATTTGCAGCATGGTGGGATTAGAACATGGACCAAACTTAGTCTATACAAATATGGAAATGGAAAGTGTTCTGCTCCTCTTGATGGTTCGGTGTTATTTTACTTTTAGGGTTATCTTTAGTTATAAAATCAAGTATAACATATGATGATTTATTTATATCTACTTATTAGTTTCTTTTGATTATGAGCAAGGTACTAAAAAGATAATATATCTTCAGTAATTAATTGTACAACCCGTGTATTACATAAGTCATGAGCTATAATTAGTTAACAGGGAATAGTCTTTCTATTAATAATTGGCATAATGTCTTTTTATTGATTTTTCATTTTATGAAGCTTTTTTCTTTCATAGGATCTACATTGACAGTTGTGCAAATAATACCTAATTTCATTGTGTTTTTCCTTCTATGGCATAAAGCTATGAGTATTGTTTCTTTTTTGTAGAACACCCGACAAAACATCTTATTAAGAAGTTCAAATTAAGAAGCATCAAGTTGCTTATTGAAAACTAATTATTTTAGTCATAATTTAGAATTTTTTCTATCTAAGCAATCAAAACGGCCTAAGTTGTGTTTAAAAATATATTAACAGGATTAACAACTTATATCGCCAATCGTAGATGGTTATCTTCAAACTATCCCTTAAAATATATATAAATATAAATAATTATAAATTATTAATAAGTTATTTTTAAAGAAAATCAATAAAACCGGAAGTAGTATATGATATTCACGGGTCGTTTATACCCAATGAGGAATGCAATGGAAAGTCGTTTGTCGGTTTGATAATCGATGTTTGAATGAAACAAGGCTTTGAATGAGTTTTCTAAATCTACGGGAGAAAGCAATTAAAAGGCAATCTACACTAAAAACAAAAGCAATGACTAAATTAAAAACGTAAACGGAAACGTAAAAACGCGATTTGAAAACCTAAATTATCAAATTTTAATCCTAAAATGATTATTTAACTTTTTATAAACCCTAAGTGACTAAAATGTAAGAACAAAGAAAACTAAACCAAAAACGAAAGCGTTTAAAGCTTAAAACCACGAAAAACGTGAACGGGATCTAATCCCGTTCTTTAAAAGACCAAATTTTAAAATTTTAACCTTACAAAAGCAAATTTAATTTTCCTAGGTCCTAAATGATAAAAGAAAATTTTGAAAAAAAGATTTATACTTTTTTCAATTTTTAATAATTTTTTATGAATTAAAAACAGTTTTAAAAAGAAAAAATAATTAAAAATAGTAAATGAAATGGGAAAAATCTGAAAAAATTATGGAAAGTAGTTTGAAGTGTGTAGAATCTAGGAAAAATAAAATTGTGCGAAGTGCTTTTTGAAATAAGCACGAAATAAGCTGTAAAAGGGCTGAAAGGCAAAATGCTAAAAATGGTTAAATATTAAATTTTGTAAACTAGAAATAAAAAAGACCCTAGGGCAGTTGGTGAGTGTGTGTTGTGTAGGAATGGTTGAGAGGGTAGAGGTCTGGGGTTCGAGCTTTGCTCACCCCAGACTTCCCCTTTCCCATTTTTTTTAGAAACTTTATAAAATAAGAAAGTTTTAAAAAAGCAATTTTTTTTAAAGACTAAAAATAAGTTGTGAATAAGCACAAAAGAGTGACAGAATGCTAAACTAGTAAAGGGGCTTAAATCCTAAATTGTTTTGCTTTTTTAAACACAATAAGCAAAGAGAAATGTAAATAAGCTAAAAACAACCATATCCCTAAACTAAATAAGCACAAAGGATCAACAACAAGCTAACAAAATGAGCTACAATAAGCTTAAAGGGTCAGAAATACTTAAAGGCTTGTTAAACTAGATTTTAGACTAGAAATGCTAAGAAGCTCAAATAAGCTTTAACCTAAGTGAAATAAACTATAATGACTTAAAACTAACCTAATAAGCAAATATAAACCTGAAATAAGCAATGATATAAGTTGGAAAAACTACAAAAGGCAAATAAGCTATAAGCTAAAAACTGTTAACTATCAGCCTAAGGGACCAATTTTGAGCTTATTTTTTAGCTTTAAGAGGGAACCTTATGAGCTTAAGGCTTATATTACTAAAAAGCTTATCCAACTAGCTATCTAAAACAGCAAACAAAAGGAGTTGAAAACTAACTTAGCTATGGAAAAGGCTTATGGAAAAGGGTTACTCACACAGATGCACTCTTTTTTTGGTTTTCTTAAAAAGAGAAGTAGCACTATGCAGGCCTAAAAATAAGCTAGAAAATAAGCTCAAAGACTAAGATTAGCCAAAAACAGATGGACTCTATACTACACACTAATCAAGTTATCATTTATAAACCTTAAATCTAACTCTATACTAAGCTAGAATTAAATTGAAAAAAAGAATTGTTACTCTTAGTTTTGAAAACTTAAAACTGCGCTTTGACAAATTTTTAAGTTTAAGAACCCCAAGGCAAATGCAACTAGTATAGTATTAATACTACTGCATTAGACACTACATGAGCCATAAACAAAACTTGAAACAACCTTTTAAAAAGAAAAAAAATGGAACAGTTTGAGCATATCCCAAAATCACAGGTTTGAGGAATTTGTACAAAATACCTTGAAACTTGGTTTTACCCTTTAAGAGCTTTTAAAATCAACTTAAAAGACTTGCTAAAGTAGGCAAATTAACCCAAAACAGTTTTAAAAACTATTTTTGACCCATTTTGAATGCTAACCCAAACACCCCTTTAAATATTCAAAACTCATTTTAAGCTATAAACAGACTAAGATAAACTCTAAGATGCCATAACAGATTGAGATACAAGAAAACTAAGAACAAATAAGCAAAAATCTTAGATAAATAAGCATGAAAACATTCAAAAAGGTAAAATAAGCAACATTAAACAGAATTAAGTATAAAATAGGCATCAGAATAAGCTAAACAGGAAATAAGCCAAAACATAAAGAAAGAAAAGAAAAATGGAAAACTTACAATGGTCCTTTTTCTTTTGTCAATCCTTTTAATCCCCAACCACTTTCCAATTCACCCTAATGCTTCCCAAGAAGCTCTAATACCCAATAAGCTATCCATAATTACTTATTCATCCAAAAGCTCTTAGAAACCACAAACTCAAACCAAACTACAATGTACTTAAACAAGAAGCTCAAGTAAGCTTTAAAAGTTTATTTGAGCTTTAGGGAGCTTATAGCAGCTTATAAATTGACTTGTACACAGGAGTAAGCTTAAATGCATAAAAACAGAATTGCTAAAAACATGAAAACTAAAATTTTCATTAAAAACTTAAAATGGTTACAAGGCTTTTCAAAAGAAAAATACAGAATTTAAAGACTAAAAAAAACATTAAAAGTTAATTATCCTACTCCTAAGTTATTCTAAAACTAAAATAGACCTAAACTATTTATAGCCGAGTTCTTGAACTCTTTTTGTCTTTAAGTCTTGTGCTAGTTGTGTTTTCTGTGTTAGGAGAACCAAAGTATCATCTCAACCCTTGATTAGCCTTTGGAACCAAGCCAATTCATCTAGGCCCTTGAATTTGTACAATTTTAATCCACGAATGGGAGATGAGGGGATTGCCAAGGTGTATTTGGGGTGTAGTGAGGTGGGGTAAGTATGGAGGGTGGTGTTTTTGTTGTGGGGTGAAGAATTTGTCTGGTTATGGCAGGGAAAGCAGACACAAACAAAGCGTGTGTTAAAGGAGATGTACAGAACATGGCGGGAAAGGTTTGTGGGTTTTGCTATGAACGAGGTGCAGGGGAAAAGTTTGGGGAATGGCAAGAAAAGCCCTCAAAGTGCTATGTGTTCTTTTGCAGGATGAGTCCTTGTGGTGTTATAATTTTTTTAGGGATTTTGCAATTGTAGTCCCTGAGGTTATAACTTGTTTGCACCGTCAGTCCTTAAAGGACTAACAGAGTAAGGGATAAAAGAGGGTTGGGTTAACAGGTTGTTAAGTGTTTATGTTGGGCTTGTTTGTTGGGCCGGCTATAATAAAAGAGTGTTGGGCCTTTATTAAATCTTTAAGGCTTAAAAAGTCTTTATAATGTTGAATGGGCTGGCTCGGGCCCATTTAGATGGGTACGGGTTGTAGCCATTTTAACATTTATTCGATATCGGCTCCTCATTGGACTTTACCTTTTTTCCTTTTTCACTGTTGGGGTTGGATTGACTTTTTCGTGAATTTTGGCTGTTGATGGGACTTTTCTTTCTCGCTCTTTCCGTTCTCGTACTCGGTTTTGTTTGGCTTTGTTTTTGTCCTTTAGTGAATATCCGGTACCTGCACAGTACAAACACAAAAACAAGCATATTTATGGCATTTTATGTGCGTTTTTGGTCGTTTAGGGCCGTTTTATTAGGTAAAAGGTATGTGTAATTACACACATACCAAAATCCCCCATACTAAACTATTGCGTGTCCTCACGCAATGCTACAAGTAAGCACTTAGAAAACTAAGAATCTCGATCCCCCTCGACTAATAACCTAGAAAAGTAGCTAAGTGTTTGTCAAGGGGAATTTAAAGAATCAAAAGCTTTGAAAAGCCCCGTTTTTACCATACTTATTCCTACGCATATTTTTGCATTTTTCATTTTTCTCATTTTTTGTACTTTTCATATTAAGCAACTAACTAACATATTTGACTTTCGTTATTTTCATAACCGCTAGGGATCATAGAACAAGATGCATTTCGATCCGAGAATGCCCCAAAAAGGATAAATTCATTGTCTCCGACTTTTTACTTGCTCCAAACTAAGTTTAAAACGAAATCATAGTTAAATATCAGTTAAGATGCTAATACTACTCATATTTGCAACTTGTGAACTTTTCACTCTCGACAATTATTATATCTTAGGTGAATGTGCTATTTTGAATTTCAACCATGGATCAACGTTTTGCAAAATTCTATGCTTCACGTTCCACCTGAGAATAATGAGTTTGAAGGCGAGATCATCCCATGTACCGACTTTCGTCTCGGCACATCCCAACCTTGCGGCTAAGTGACCAAGCTTTTGACACCCCACAAATACTAGTATCGGGACTCACGGACCTTTGGTTTCAAAAACTCTTAGGTTTCCCGTATATACATATCTTATATAAAAACTTAAAATGAAATAGTCAAAGTTCAAAAGCATATTTAAATTTAACAAAAAAAAGATCTTACATTAATTAATTCACACTTATTATTTAAACATAACATTGATGCAATTGTAACCCTCGACCTTTTAGAAGGCTGCAACATCGGTTGTGAGCCGGCAAGATGCATCAAACTTTTATCAGCCCACAGTTTATATTTATTATTTATCATTCTTTTTTCCATTTTTCATCATATTTTTCATTTTGCTGCAACATCGGTTGTGAGCCGGCAAGATGCAGCAAACTTTTATCAGCCTACAGTTTATAATTATTACTCATCATCATTTTTTCATTTTTTCATTTTTTCTCCTTTTATATATATATATATATATTGCCACGATATATAGAGAAAATTTCTTTTTGGAAAATTTAAGTATAAATTTGAACTAAGACTAAAATTATTGCTATCGACTACATTTCAAATTCAAAAATTGTTGATTTAAGTTTAATTTTCAAAAATAGCACGTATTATTAGTCCGGTTAGGAGCTTATGGGAGAAAAGGCCACAAATTACACACATGAGCTCTTAAGATTTCCAAATAATCCTTGTTTAGCATCCAACTCATACTTAACTCTATCATTTTTCGTTCTTCGCGAAGATCCGCGAATGCTTAGTCTAAAAGTTAAGGAACAAGCTAGAGCTCAACACGCTCGATCGAGTCAAAATTTATTCTTATTCTACCTAGCAGGAAAGTCAAAATTGTGACAAAACACTTATTTTATTTTTGAAATTTTTTAAATTTTTTCATTTTTTTGGTATTTTGGTGGTAAAAATGAGATTACGTGAAAACAACGACTGCAGAAAAATCAACAATCGAAGATCTCCCCATTTACTAGATACTAAAAACATCGTCCTCAATATTTTAAAGGGTACCTACGTAAATCCTAAGCCGTTTATTAAGTATGCTTAAAGATAAACATTAGTCGATAAGATTTGGATATTGGATTTCCAAAATGAAGCTGAGGATTTGAAGCTCGAGTGAACGAAGGAAAAAAACCACGAGCACGAGAGTCATCACAATCTGAGAAATCATGGACAATAAACGACAAAACACAAGCACACGAGAAAGGAAGAGGCGAGCCTCCTCACAACAAAAAACACTTATTCATTACTACTTTTATCATTATAATTAGGATAAGCATGGGTTGCCACCCACGAAGCGCTTGTTTAAGGTCACTTAGCTTGACCCGATCCCCCATACTTGAGCTTTGTCAAGGGGGATAAAAATAGGGATGACGAACACCCAAATTAGGAGTGTTGTCTCCATGAATCAACATCGAGCTTTTATGATGAAAAAGCTTAGAAGCTTTAAAGCCCTGATGTGATGAAGAAGGAGGAGGTTTCTCCTTTAAAGCAAGAACACCGTGATTGAAAGCTTTGTCTTCATTTTCAGATGAAAATGGAAGTAAAGTATCAATCACGGGGGAATGAGTAGCAAGAAATATCGTGGATTCGACTTCAATGCATATCCCCGGATCGTAAATCTTGTTTCTCTCTCCGAAAGGAGAAGAAACATCAAGATCGAATTCGAGATCATTATGAGAAGGAATGAAGTCGAAATCCATATGAAGGGCAGGATGGGTGGGCAAAATATTAGGCACATCCACGGGGATGTCTTCCACCACATCAATGGTTGAATCTCCCGAATCGGGATAATCAACATGAAATGATTCGAACTCGGGAAGGAAAGTAGAATTATCGTCACCTTCTGAGTCGAAATCATCACTCTCAATACCCGGTGGTATTGAGTCATCCGGACCGTGAAATATATCGATCTCTTCCCTAAGAGCGTCAACGGAGATGGGAAGAGACTCGATGATCATATTAGAATTGGCTTGAAAAGCTTCCGGTGGTCGGGGAGAAGAGTTATCGTAAAGCAACCTCTCCATAAGACTAATATATTCCTCGTGATCGGTATTAACAATTCCCGATGGAATTGTTTTGAGTTCACCGGCGAACTCATCGAGGAGAGAATCATTCTTGGGAGAGGAAGCCATCAAAGTATCACGATTGAGTAATGATTCAAGAAGATAAGACTCGGTATCAAAACGATCATTTTTCGGAGTAGAATCGAGGTCTTCATTATGAATCGGATTAAACTCACTAGAAATGATTTCCTCGTCAAGATCAAAAAGAGGGTTTGAATAAGTTTTAAAACTTATTTCGTGAATAACCTCCTCATGACTTGATTTGTCATCACTAGAGGTAGAATCGTCGAAGAGAGGATTGGAAAACGTCGAAAAATTTGTCGTTTGAGAACAAACGGGCAAATCACACACACCGTCGGAAGCATTCATCCTCGGACTCACTTGGGTTTTGGACAAGGTTCTCAACACTAGACTTTATGAATTCGTCCGATTCCGTTTCCGGAATTGTGTCAAGATGCTTGTCCACCATGATGAGAGAGTCCGTTTTTGGTGAATCGGGTATGATTGCGGTAGAACATGTCATGAGATATTCTTGTGTTGCAAAAGAATACTCATCGTCGTCATCATCATAAGATGAGGTAGGCAAATTCCAACTTGGAGTATTAATATATTCTGCCAACTCCTCGTTTATACTTTGCAAATCTTGAACAAGTTTGCTAAGCAATTCTTGTACCTCCTCGGATTGAGCATGCTTAACTTCAAAAAATTTGTCCCAAGCTTGCGTTAAAACCTTCGGTGTTTCCCTAAAAGAAATACGATCAAACTTTTTTAAAAAGTTTTGTATTGATTCCATTAGGTCTTCACGGGCATGCAACATTTCCGCACTTGTTTCTTGACGAGGTTGATGAATGACGGGAAACTGCGGGGGTTGGGATTGGTCAAAACCGAAAGAATTAGAGTTGTAAAAATTTTGATTCATCGGTTGACATTCAAAAGTCGCATGAGGACCCCCGCAGTTTTCACAACAAAGATATTGTTGTGGAAAAGTTGGTGAAGTTTGTGGAAAAGTATCAAAGTTTTGATTGAAACACGGGTCCGGATTGTAGACAAACAGGACCTGAGGCGGACAATCGTAACCATAGTGAGCATCGTTCCCACATAACTCACAAAAATACGTATCGTACTGGGGTTGTGGAGGGTGGTAAGAAAAATCAGGAGGATTATCGAAAGAATTCGGATTTGAATCATAAATGAATGAATTTCCTTCTCTTGAGTTGCAAAACAAACAAAATCCACTCTTTAACGGGCCTTCACACCCACAACAAGTGACTGGCTTTCTATCTCCATAAGTGCAATTTAAACAAATTCCGTTAATAAGATTAACACCACACTGCTGGCACGTACATAGATAACAATAAAAGCCAATACACGGTTGTCCACACCTCATACACTCGCTTTGTTCGAATGACGTCATTAGAATTAAACAAATTATAGGATAAGAGAAAGAATTAAACGGAGTTTGAGGTTACGAAGAATATTTTTGGATTTTCGAGTTTTTTAAGCAACAAATTTTATTAAAGGACAAAATGAGATCGAATAACTTAAACCAATAGTCAACTTGCTTCACGGTAGCTCTCTAAAAGAAAAACGCACAAAGGAGCGGAGGAGCGGGAAAGCGCGAAGCTATTAAAAACCTTCTCCTTTCGGGTCGTAGTTCCTCGGAACAACCCTCCTTATACCCCTCTTTTAGTTTGTTAATCAATTAAAGGTGAGCCGTACTTCACAAGTGACACAAAGGCAAGTTTTAAATCTTTTGTTGTTTTAAATACTTTAGGAAAAGTATTTATGATTATTTGATAATATATTCACAAAAATTGAGAAAATATAATATTTTTGTATTTTTATATTTTTATAACAAGAAAATAACTTCACAAGGAAGGGTCTTCAAGGCACAACAAACTTCCAACTCTAATAATCGTCTCCACGGCCATCCCCGGCAGCGTGCGCCCAAAAATTGATGTAAAATTTATACTATAAATATATATATAAATAATAAAAATGTTCATGTGTGACTAATTAGTAAATGGTGTCTTTTTTGGTACCTTTGGTCACATAAATATGTAAATGTATGGCCGTTCCATTTTGCCTATTTGTGACCAAATCCACTTTTTGTACTAGTGAACCCTAAAAACCTACCCTGGTCGTTTCCCAATGAGGAATGCAATGGAAAGTCGTTTGTCGGTTTGATAATCGATGTTTGAATATAACAAGGCTTTGAATGTGTTTTATAATTCTATGGGAAAAAGTAATTAAAAGGCAATCTAAACTAAAAACGAATGCAATTACGAAATTAAAAACGAAAACGGGAACGTAAAAACGCGACTTAAAACCTAAAATATCAAAATTTAATCCTAAAGTGATTTTTTTAGTTTTTCTAAATCCTAAGTGACTAAAATGAAAGAACTAAGAAAACTAAACAAAAAACGTAAGTATTGTAAGCTTAAAAACTCTAAAAACGTGAACGGGATTCAATCCCGTTCTTTAAAAAACCAAATTCTAAAATTTTAACCCTGCGAGAGCAAATCTAATTTTCTACAGTCCTATTTGATAAAAAAAATTTCTAAAAAAGAATTATAATTTTTTGACTTTTTTATAATTTTTTATTAATTAAAAACGGATTTAATCTAAATTAATTATAAAAAATACTAAACGAAATTGGAAAAATCTAAAAAAAATGCAGGAAAATACTTTAAGTTATGAAGAACCTAGGAAAAATACAAACTTGGTCAAACAGCTTATAAATAAGTCGTAAATAAGCCCAAAAGGGCTGAAAAGCTTAAGGGCCAAAAAGCCCTTAAATACAAACCACTTGGGACTTATAACCAAAAAGTCCCAAGGGCGCAGTGGTGTTGGGTGTGTGTGTGTTAAGACTTTTGGTTGACAAGGTAGAGGTCAGGGGTTCGAGCCCTGCTCACCCTTGGCTTCCCCTTTTCCAAACGGTTTTTTTTGAACATTTTTTTGAAAAAGTTTTATAACTAAAAAATAAGAAAATTTAAAAAAAGCAACTTTTTTATAAACTTAAAAATAAGCCGGAAAAGCTAAAAGAAAAAGGCAGACAGATAACTTATTTATACACTAAGACTTAAAGGGCAAACAGTTAGGCTTATTTAGAACACAATAAGCAAATGTAAATGCAAATAAGCAAACACAGATATCTAGACATACCTAATAAGCATATATGAGCAAGAATAAGCCAAGAATATCAAGCAGAAAAGCTTAAATATGATAATAAGCAATAAGGCCAAGCTACTTAGCCAAACAGCCCTAGGGACACCTTTCTAGCTTATTTTTAAGCTAGTTAAGGGATCCTTATGGCTTAGTGGCTTATATGCCCTTAAAGTCTATCCAATAAGCTTTAATAATCAACAAAGAAAAAACAGTTTGAAATACATATAAGCTATGAAAAGGGCTTAAGAAAGAGGTTGATCACACATATTTCACACTTTTTTGGTTTTCTTAAAAAGACTAATGGCAATAAGCAGGCCTAAAAATAAGCTAGTGACAGTCATTTAAAAAGTGAAACAAGTTAAAAAAGATGAACTATGAACTAAAAACTTCTTGTACACCAATTTTTAAATTGTAAAACTTATTTTTACTATCTGCAAAATGGATTTGAAAAAGGCTTTTTTAAAACTGTTACAACTACTTATGACAGATTTTGGACAAAAACTCAAATGCCAATAACAGTTATCAAAAACCTATCACACTGAATTCAACACCTAAAATAACACTTAAGAAAGACTTAAAAGCTTGTCAAAAATGGCTTAATAAAATAAGCACTTTAAAACTGTTTTGAGACCACAGTTTTGAACATGTAATAGATTAAACCATAAAACTCTTATATACACTTTAAAACTTTTTGAAAAATGATTAAAATGACTAAATTTTGCTTGTTAAAGTTGACAGAATAACCCAAATGGTTTCTTTAACCACTTTGACCCATTTTGAGGGCTTAACCCAAACACCCCTTAAAATATTCAAGACTTATTTTAAGCTATAAACAGACTAAGATAAGCTATAAAAGGCTATAACAAATTGAGATATAAGAAAACTAAGAACAAATAAGCAAAAATCTTAGATAAATAAGCACTATTTGATAAGCTAAATTGAAAAGCTATTTTTACTTATTTTAGGACATATTCATTTGAAACTAAAACTAACTGTTTTAAAACTAAAACTTAACATCTAAAGCTGACATTAGGCAAATATAAGCATGAATAAGCACAAAATAAGCATGAATAAGCAAATAAGCAGGAAATAAGCAAAAAAAAAGAAAATGAGCTTAAAAAGTGAAAAAAGGGAATGTACCTTATCCCTTGCTTAAACAAGGAATCAACTAGCTTTTTCAAGCTTAATCTACAAGCTCAGCTTATTAAATAAGCTGTAAACACCCCATAAGCCCATCCTTGTTTGGCTTATCATCCAAAAAGCTTTGACAGATTTTTAAGTCCAATGACTTAAACAATATAGGCTATTAAAAAGCTTATATAGCTTAAGTTAAAACAGTTAAGATAAAGTTACCAAGAGCTTAAATGAGCTTATCAAACAGTTTTCAAACAAAAATTTTACTAACTTAAAGACAGAATTTATCATAAAACATTAAATTTCATTAAAAACTTAAAATGGTTACAAGGCTTTTTAAAAGTAAAATACAGAATTTAAAGACTTAAACATAAATTAAAAACATTAAAAAGTAAATTATCCTACTCCTAAGTTACACTACTCCTAGTTCCCTCTTTCTCCTGTCTTCATTATTCTTTTTATAATCAGTGGAGTTGTGCTTGTTGTGTTTTTCTTGTGAGAGAACTCAAAGCCTTCATCCTGGCCCTTCAAATTATCTTGCCCATCAAGCCCAATTATCACAGCCATCCATCTTTTTGTCTTCAATCTTAAACCAATGGTCTTGCAAGGGATTGCCAACGTGGTTTGTTTGTTTATGAAGTGGGGTGAGGTGTGGGGTTAAGATGGTGATAGTTTTGTTTGATGGTGAGGGTTTTGTCTGGTTATGCAGGGAAAGGACACACGATTTGTGTGTGAGTTGAGGGAGATAAACAGTACCATTGGCGCCCTTTTTTAACTTTGAAAGTATAATGGCAATTGGCAAAAATGGTCCCTCAAAGTGTGTATAACTATTGCAGTACACGTCCTTGTACTCTGCCTCTTAGGTCCTTGGTTTGATTTGTTGTTTGCATCGTTAGTCCTTTTGGACTAACAATTTTAGTCCTTGAGGACTAACGATGTGAAGGTTATGGGAGGTTAATGGGTTAACGGGCGTTAAAGACTGTTGGGCCTATTCTTTGGTTTTGGGCCACGTTTTATATCAAAAGAGATTTGGACCAGTTAATATTTAAAGGGGAATTGGGCTTAATTTTTGACAGTTTGGGCTTTAGGCTTAATATTTAGTAAATAAATACTATTGGGCTGACCCGACCCATTAACTTGGGTACGGGTTGACCCAATAAGATATTTATGTCCCCGGCTTCAGTTTTTTGTGCTCTTTCCAATTCCGTGCTCGGTTTTGTCTTTTTTGTTGGTCTTTTGTCTTTTTGTCGAATATCCGTTACCTGCACATCATAAATAGCAAAACACACAAATACAATGTATTTTTGGTATGTTTTTGGTCTTTTAGGGTCGTTTTATTAAGTAAATGGTATGTGTAATTAAGCACATACCAGCCAACCTCCTGATTTTAAAGATCCACAGTTCTCTGATAAGGTTTATAAGGTAGAAAAAACTTTATATGATCTACATCAAGCTCCTAGAGCCTGGTATGAGACCTTGTCTACCTACTTATTAGAAAATGGATTTAGAAGAGGTACTATAGATAAGACTTTGTTCATCAATAAGGATAGAGGTGATATCCTATTAGTACAGGTATATGTTGATGATATCATCTTTGGGTCTAAAAATAAGTCTTTGTGTGTTGAATTTGAGCAGATGATGCATAAGAGATTCTAGATGAGTTCTATGGATCACTTTCTTCTTAGGATTGAAAGTAAAACAGAAGGAGGATGGAATCTTTATTAGCCAAGACAAGTATGTGGTTGATATTCTAAAAAAGTTTGATTTTGTCACAGTAAAGACAGCAAGCACTCCTGTAGAGCCTAATAAGGCATTGGTCAAAGATG